>JBCJKH010025665.1:0-12005 GCA_039877255.1 Loriculus beryllinus
GCTGTGGCTGCCCCATCCCTGGCAGTGTTCAAGGCCAGGCTGGACACAGGGGCTTGGAGCAAGCTGCTCCAGTGGAAAGGGTCCCTGCCTGTGGCAGGGGTTTGAGACTGAATGAGCCTTAAGGTCTCTTCCAACACAAACCAGCCTGGGATTCTGTGATTAAATGCCCTGAACAAGCCACTCTTTTGCAAATCCTCTGAGCATAAAATGAGGTAAAATCCCCCCCCTGCCCTGATAAAGCCATTTTCACTTGAGATACCAAAACAGGCTCAGTAAAGAAAGCAGTTGTTAGTCCCCACAATCAAAAGCTCTGCCTATGAAGTGTCCAGCTTCTGAGCCCTTTGCACAAGCTCATGGGACCTTGTAGAGCCCCAAACTTACCCTGAAATTCCACTTGACCAACTGTGCAAAGATGTTCTTCAGGGCGTCATGGTGGGTGTAGAGCTCCACCTGCCCCGGGCAGTCAAACAAATAGTAGTGACCCCTGAACGCAGCCAGCTTCTCCTGCAGCCAGTCGAAGTTGGCCTCCAGGTACTCCATGCAGTAAATCAACCCCCCGTTGGGCCCCAGCTTCAGGCTGTCCATCACGTCGGGCAGGGTGATGAGCTCAGTGATGTCCACGGAGCACTGGTAGGGCATCATCTCGTTGGCAGGGTCCAGGTTCACCACCGTCACCTTGCGCCCAAGCCTGCCCATGAACTCCTGCATGCCATGGCAGTAGGTTGTCTTGCCAGAGCCCGGAGGCCCGATTACCACCTGGCCAAAAGCCAGCGAGCTCCCCTTGCTGTCCTCAGACATGTTGGTTCATCTCCTTCTGTCGACTGAAGAAGGGAAACCCACCGTTTACCGTTTTATTTGCATTTATACGAATGGGAGCATGCGGAAAGGAAGGGGAAGTGCCATTGAGTCCCTGCTTGCACTGCTGAGCCGCACGCCGGGGTGGACGTTACCCTGTCACCCCCAGCCGACGATGCTGTGGCTGGGAACAAGCACATCCCCCCCAAGGAGACCCACAGGGCTGTGCCTGCGGGGTGAAGTTTACCCTAATGGGGCCCTTCTGATGTGCCAGGGCCACACGTTCCCTCCCTCACCCTACCCCGTCCCCATGTCCTCCCCTCCACTGCTGCATACCCTCCCTTCCCCGCATCCCCTCTCCTGCATGCTCCTGCCCGCACCCTCACAGGGAAGCGCTTCCGCCGCAGAGCTCATCCCCGTCTCCCCTCTGGCAGGTTAAAGCCATTCCCCCCATCCCATGCTCCGCATCCTCCTCTCCCCGTGTCCCTTTAACCCCACCACGTTCCCCGTTCTCCTCCACATCCCCCGGCCTTGCCCAGGCCCCTTCACTGCCCCCGCCCCGCCCGTAGGCCGCTCACCGCCGCCGGTGCTCCGGGCACTGCGTCCGGGTGTCCGCGGGCCCCGAGCGCCGCGTTCCGGGGTAGGAACGGCCGCTGCCAACACAGCGCCCCCTGGCGGCCGGAGGGACGCGTAGCTCCTCCAGCGCCAGGACTCGACCCCGGATCCGCTCCAGGCATCAGGGAGTTGAGGTCACGGGTTCGAGTCCCGGCGCCGGCCCTTGTACCTCCAGCACAACCTAAACCCCACATCTGCCCGCAAGAGAAGGGGAAATCACTCCCTGCATCCCACCCGACACAGCGAGAGCCTTAAGGAAGGTCAAGGAGAGCCTGCCAGCGAGTGTCCACCAATCCCCATTCAACCCTCCAGTACTGGGTCACTAGGACAAAGGCTTCCCATCCCCCCCCTGCCTCCAAGAAGAGTGCCTGCATCAGGAAAACGGGGCCGAGCACGTTCAGAGAGCTGTGGAAGGAAGCACCCGCTACGCCCGACCGCAAGGAAACTCCTCCTGCAGAATTCCTCTGGAGGCTGCCAGGACAAGTCTTTCATCCCGATGAGTTTCTCCCAGGAGTGTGGGATCACCACACCCAAGCAATGCGAAGCTGTGGGCCAGCAGCAAGCTTTCAGCAGGACAGTTACCGTGCCACGGCTGGCCCTGTCTGTACTTGTCCTTCCCTGGGTCTCAGGCCGCCACGAACTACAAGTTCTCGGTTGTTAAGCTCACCTAGCACACAGGCTTGGTTGATCCAGGCATTCATATCAACTTTAAACCACCAGTCAGAAGTGCAACACCCTTCCCAGTTCCCACTGGACAGGATCAGTGCTATTTTCCCTCACTGGAGGGTTCAATTAGGGGAAAAGATCCCACCAACACGATTTGTTACAAGTATATATTTCTTCCAAAAATAAAAACACCCTGCTCCAAACCTGAGACCAGGAGCCAGCCTGTGCTCAGCAGGAGTGGAACCATCCCAAAGGCTCTGTGACAGTCTCTGCTCAGTGTGACAGGGCACTGAAGCTCTGCAGAGTGCCTTGGGAAGCCCGGACAAATGCCATGTGCTGCCTGTACTTCATGGCACTGGGTGGCTGGCGCCTGAGCAGTTGGTCACCACTGTCCTTTGGGTCAGGGTCATCGTAGATGGTTGAGATGAGGATGGGAGCATCTTGTCGGGGCTTTTTCACCCTGATGAAAGAAGACAGTTTCTCCCCGTGGTACCTAGAAGGAAGCAGGAAACGTTTGGTCCCACATTGCTGAGGCAGACAGGCACTCCTGTGCATCCCAACTCCTTTCCTTCACCTGCTGCACAGGACAGGTGCCCTTGTAATAAGGATTCTTGTCCTATTCCTGGCTGTGAGTTTACTGTAGAACAAAAGCCAGCCCTCACAGTGAAACACAGCACCACACAAAGCCTCCAACCCCTTCCCCTGAGAAGGCAGGGTTGAGGTGCATGGCTACAGCTCAGCCAGCTGCGGCTCTCCCTACTAGAATACCATAGCAGAGGTGACCCTCAGTCCTCAAGAGCAGCTCTCCCTTTCTGTTTGTGTGCTGTACAAACCTGCAAATGATTCCAGTTCTACTCTAATACCACATGTTCCTGTAAGGAGCACAGGACCCATCAGGAACAGCAGCACATTTGGCTCTGGGGTGCTGTGGCAGGGCCTGCCACCAGCTGCACAAAGGCAGATCCCTGCTCCTTCTGCAGCCAGCTAGCTGCTGTGTCAGCTGAGATTGCTCAGGCAGAAGCTCTGAACACCACCCAGCAGGGCATGGTTGGGTACTTACCCCAGCCCCCTCTTGCATCTGGGGTTCTGACCCTCATTGTCCAGAGCTTCAGCCATTCCAGAGTTGCTGCTCCCCAGCCCCAGCCCCTCCATCCAGCCCTGCTGCTCCAGCACCTTCCTGCCAAAGCCCTGGGAGAAAGGAAAAAAACCATCACAGAGTTGCTGGACAAAGCCCTCCCTCATCTTCTGCAGAATGCTCTGCCCCTTCCTCACATCTAAGACCTCTCCTCCCCCTAACCCACAAGCACTGCCACTTCCTGCCCTGCCCCATCAGCTCCTGAGCATGTATCCAGGGCTCACCTTGGTGTATCTCTCAAAGGCGCCAATCTGCTGTCTTGAAACAGACCCATCCTCCAAACCGTCCCGGAGTCGCTGTTCCAGACGCATCTGTACCGTGTCCCGAGCATCCTTATCACCTCCATCTAGGGAGAAAGAAGCAAGAGTCAGAGCAGCACAGATTAGGAAAGCTGTTCACTACCATCATTTCCCCCAGAGCAGCACGCAACAAGGAGGCAGAACCTGTTCTTTTTGGCAGCTCTCACTGCCAGACAAGAAGAAACGCTGTTTGATGTACCCTGACGTCTTGGATGCTTTCAAAGGATGACAAAGCCAAAGAATTCCTCACTGCAGAAATTCTGCAGGGTCAGAGTTTCCCAACCTCCCTGGTTTCCTGAGGTGGGGGGTTCAGCTCAAGATACCTTTGTCATAGTAGATGCTCATGTCCACATCCCAGTCATCTGCAGTCTGCTCATCAAAGTCTGCCAAGAGAAAGGAAACACCATTTTTGGGGACAGTTCTGGAAGCCTGACACAGGAGAGCTGTTTGACGGTGGCCCAGATCCCTATTCTCTCTAACAAAATGGGAAGGAAACAGTATTGGAAGCTTTGCACACCACAGTGCTTACACAAGGGGCTGCCAGCACGACCACTGGGGTCTCTGGTGACTGGATTGAACCACTGCAGGTTTTGTGATTGAGGGAAGGTTTAAAAAGCAATGGCAAGATGCCACATCTGCAGCTGATGTGGAGTGTTCCTAAGGGGTCACACCTGATTTACCTGCAGGCCTGGGCCCCCCCAGCTCGTGGTGATTAGTTTGTGGCTCAGTGACACAAAAACCAACATTACCTCCATTCTGCTCCTGCCAGTACTGAGCATCTGTGTAGAAGACAAGGCCAGAGCCGCCTTTCTCCCACTTCAGCTCAATCTCCTCTTCAAAAACCCTCTCCTCCACACGGTCCTGCTTGGTCACGTCCTCATACAGAGCCTCGTGGCGCTCCCATTCCTCACAGGTATCATTGTCCTGCAAAGGAGGTGGAGAAAGGTGGGTGCCAGACAGCACTCGGCCTCCCCTGTTTCCCTCACCCTCCCAGCACCTTCCCTAGGAAACAGCTTTGTCGACAGAGCTCGTCTCAGCCTGCTGCTTTCAGGCACTAACATGACCAGCACTGATGACTTCATTCCCCTGACTCATGCCATCTTCAGAGTCAGCAGAGAGAAGCGGTGAAAAATACCACATCACACCCACTTCAGAGCATGCTTTCAGCAGCGTACTCACTCTGGAACACAAAGATGCCCATGTAAGGAGCAGGTGTGTTGGACATAAAGTCAGCACTAGCAACAAATTAATTCCACTCATGTTGATCCCTAAAGAGATTGTGCTGGTTCCAGGGAAGCAGCTCATTGGCACAGACACAGAGCACACTGACAGCTTTACTGCTGCCTGCCCACTTCTGGGTAGAGTCCTGTAATGAAGACATTAACCAGCTGAGGAACAGCCAAAAGAATGGCTGGGGATCCAGGAAACAGCCTGTGAGAAACAGCTACAGGAGTCTGTTTAGTCTGGAGAAGAAAACACTGAATACAAGGTTTGTAAAGGAAAGAACAAAGCGTTCCCTGTGACTGCTGTTGCTAGGAGACCCTAATGGCATAAAACTGCAACAAAGATTCAGCATCTAAGTTCATTCTGGTGTAGCAAAGAACGGGAACGGCTTGTCTCAGGATTGTGCTGACTCTGTAATGACAGAAGGCTGTGAGAACAGGCTAGACAGGCATCTGTCAGCTGGAGAGAAGGGAGAAAGTCTCTGGAGAGCCTGTCCAGCCCAGTTTTCTAGGAGTCTTTGTCATCGAAAGCCATTTTCCTCAGACAGACTAACTTCAGTGCAGGAGCAATCAAGGTCAGCCATTTGTACAGCTCCATGCATCGCTTCCAGCACATAAATGTGCTCCCAAATCTCATTTACAAGCAACAGCCGAACCAGGCCAATCTGCCACGCAGCAGAGCAGGCATCTGCTCCTGTAGCACCAGCCTCCTTCTGTGCCTCCTCCTCTGGACTAAACCCTTTGGGCTCAACCCCTACAACCAGCTTGATTTGGACAAGCAGTTTTATAGGTGTTAATGCCCACATTGTCCATGCACTGAGGGGCTCGGTGCACCGAGATGTGAACAACCATTTGTTAACACTGCTTTTAGACAAACAGTTTATACAATTGAAAGATAAAAAGCGAGCTCTGAGAGCTGTATTGGCCCTCCCAGCTGTGCAGCTGCAGTGGACAGCTCTGGATGGTGCTAGAAACATCCACTTACATCATCCGAGTGCGATTCCTCTTCCTCCTTCTCCTGCCCCTCCTCATCTTCCTCAGCACTGGCTGGGTTAATCACCTCAGATGTTGCCACAGGCCTCTCATCCTGTGTGATCTCATCCCCTGTAGCAGTGTAAACTCCTTCTTCTTCTATAACTGTCTTAGTGTTCCGGTATTCAAAAGGCACATTCCCATACCGACGGGATGAGCCCGTCTTTGGGAAATTCAGCTGCAACTTCTTGATAATCCATGGAGGCAGCCTGCAGGCCCGGATCAGCTCCAGGAAAACTTTCAGGGGGGTGCCCACGTTCCCATAAGGCATGAAGGCAGGAGGGTTGAACTCGGGCAGCCGCTTCAAGTCTGCTTCTGCAATAGGGTCACCTGCAGCCGGCCCGTCCCCGCTGCACGGAGATGCCTCTGTGCCTGCAGGAGGGAAGGAATGGCTCTGGGAGGGAACATACTCCACCACAGAGGGGTAAACCACATCCAACCCAGGCAGGAGAGGGATAAGCAGGCTCCAAACCGCCTCTTTTTGCCTCAGAAAAGATTGAATACCTTAAGGAAGCCCCGTGAAGGGGCTGAACCCGCAGGGAGCCCAAGGAGCCCTCCAGGCCCAGCAGGGGGGCCCCGACCCGACCTCCCCTCCCTGGACTCGTACCTGTGCCGGGGCTGAAGCGGACCCTGCGGATGAGGCAGCGGCCGGGCAGCGCGGCCCCGCCGGGCCCGACCCACCGCTTCCCCGAGTACATGCGGACCAAGCGGCGGGTGCGGCCGGCCCGCACGGACACCAGGCAGGAGCAAGTGCGCGGCGCAGCGGGTCCCTCACGGTTGGCCGGGGCCGGGCGCTCGGGGCGGTGCCGGTAGTGGAAGCAGAGGAAGCCGCCGGTCTCTATGAACTGGCTGAAGTAGGCGCGGAGCTGTGCGGAGCGCAGCGCGGCCGGGATGCCGCTCACCAGGCAGTACCGAGCGGCGCCGCCATTACCGCCGACAGCCGCCATCTTACCCAGCCGCCACGGCGCGCTCTGATGACGTCGCTTGCTGAAGCGCGGAGCGGGCGCCGCCTGGTGGCCGGGCGCGGTGAGGAGGGGTCTGGGGGATCACGCTCTATGGGGGTCACAAGCAGTGGGGGTATCGGGGGTGTCCAGGCCCCCCGCGCCATGCAGCGTACCCCGTACAACGGGTTCTGTCTCTTGCTGAAGCCCCAGTGCTGTGTGTGCCACCATGGAGGGGTGTCCCACCGCACCAGTCCTGCTCCAGGGGTGGGTGTCCCAGCAGACAGGGCAGCGCACAGCGATCCCTGCCCCGGGGGCAGGAGGGAGGCACCGGGGGCTCTGCCCTGTGCCTGGCTCGGGGTAGCTACGGCACCCACGTGCCGTGACTCACACACGTGTCACCAGGCGCGGGGCTGCCCGTGGGCCTCATCCGGTGACTCACGCGCTCCCTGCCCCGTGGAAAACGGCCGTCATGGGGCTGAGATCACCTTGGAAGCCTCCGTCACTGCTCAGCGGCACCGGCGAGAGGGCTCGAGGTGTTTCATGGGCAGGAGGGGGACGGGGTGTGGGGTGGCTTCGTGTGGCTTCCCCCAACCCTCATCTGGGCAGGGCATGGCCACGGGGCTGGCGTTTGAGCCTCTTGGCAGCTGCGTGTCAGCTGGTGTCCAGGTGACTCAAAGCATCCACTTCTGACACCACCAGTGCGCTGGGAGCCTTGGGTGAGGCTCAGCACCTCGAGAACGGTGAATTCCTTGTGTCTCATCACAACACCCCCTCCCCGTGGCAAGGCAGGTGGATTTCTATGGAAAGGCCCTTTCCGTTGGAGCATCCTTTCCATGCCAGCCCCCCTCAGAAATGGCACCCCAGCTCTAACAAGTCACCACCACATTCCAAAACATAAAACATTTTATTTAAAAAAATAATTTATTACAACTTATATACAAACTCCAGACTGTTTCCTTATAAAATACTGACATCTAACTTGTGGCAGAAGTTGCAGGCAGGTGGAATGAGGTTTCCAGGCTCTATCTCCAACGAGGGATCTTCAGTTCAACTGCTAAACCAGCTCAGTTCAGCTCCACAGCGTCTGCAGCTCAGGGTTTGCTCACTGGCTCACAGAGGTGAGCCCACAGCCCAAACTGCTCTTAGTAACCCACTGCTCTGCAAGCAGTCCTGTGGCATTTCATGGTGTTAGAGAGAAAAGACAGAGTCTAAGACAAAGACAGAGAGGGAAATCTGCACACCCTGCAAGATCTAATACTGTTTTTTCCCCTTTTGGTGCCTTAGGAAGATATTTCAGGAATAGTTCTAAGATTTCAAGCACAATAAACAGACCAAGACTTCACCCAGACCTACTCCCACTGCGTCTGCGATCAGGAAGTGATGCTGAGGACCAGGAGCTGCTGTAAACACCAGCTGAACTAGAGCAGTTTCTCTGCCTGCTCTGCTGCTGCCTGGCAGAATCCTCCTGCCTCATCCCTAATGCAATCCCTGCAGAGTCCAAGGCTAAATCCCTGCTCTCAGATTCACTTTCCTTGCCTGGCGAGCACCCATGGGGCTGGGGGCTGAGCGTGGCTCCTCAGCACGCCGCAGGAGCCAGCTGCCTGCCCGTTATCTCATAGAGCATTTCGGCAAGGAGCTCCATCATGTCCGCGTTGCCGATGATGGGTCGGAAGAAGAGATCCGTGATGAGGGCAGGAGGGATGGATTTCAAGGTGGAGGCGATCAGCAAAATGCGGGCGAAGCGGCCCTGGTCCTCGGGGTGCAGGGGCTGCAGCACCTCCTGAAGCGCTCGCTGGGCTTCCTGCTGGAGGCTCTCGATGTACAGGGAGGCCCTCAGCCCAGGGACGTCTGCCGAGGGACAGGAGAAAAGATGGTGATGAAGGAGGCTGGAAAAGCACCCCAGCTTTTGCCCATCCCACCCTTCCCCTTCCCCTTCCCCTTCCCTGTTTCTCAGAAGGGATCTCCAAGGCCATACTAATGAGGTGTACGCAGCACTATGGAGTTGTAGCTATTCCAGGGCTGCCATTTGAAGGAGGAAAAGTAATTAACTGGGTAAACTACTGCTGTACATCCATCCTGAGGTGCTTTAGTGCATCCAGGGCTGGCAATGCTCTCTGACATCCCTCCTCCCTGCTTCCTAGCACTTTCAGTAGCAGTCAGTGTTAAGAATGAGGTAACAGGATGCAGAGTGAGCTCTCCCACAAACAGGCAGAGCCATGAGCACTGAGCACTCACCAGGACTGAAGAGAATGGCTCCCTTCAGGTAGGCATACTCCTTTGGGCTCAGGTCCAGGCTCCAGAAGGTGTTGAGGCAGCACTGCAGCCGCTGCACAGCCACCAATGTGGGCTGTGTCCACTCAGGCTCCTGCCGTTTGCATTGTCCATTGAGGAGGATCTTCTTGAGCATGCTGGGGGCTGGGGTCTCCATCACCTCGAAGGTCACCATCTCTTGGACCAGCCCCAGGAGGAAAAGGGGGACCCAGCAGCTGTCCAGCAGCAGGAGCTGGTCCTCTCGGGGCAGCAGGTTGAAGGAAGGGAGGTTTTTCATGAAGCTGATGGTCTTAACCAGCACATTGGAGGCTGCCTGGCAGGTGATGTGGGGCGTGCGGAGGCAGACGGTGCGGTGCTGGTGACAGAGGCAGCGCTGCTGCACTGGGCTGTGGCTGAGGTTCTGGCTGAGAAGGGTGTAGAGGATGGCGGTGTGCTTGTCCTCGCTGTGGCACTGGCACCTCTCACAGTCCATATCCATGCTGCTGCTGGTCATAGCCAAGCCGAGGGGCTGGATCCTCAGCAAAACTCAACTCCTGCTACAGTAGATGGGAGAGAAGCGTAAAATCCTCCTGAACCCTCCGCTGCAGGCTGGATTCTCCCCGGCCTCCCAGCCCTGCCAGCCCATAGCTGCTCCAACCAGCTCTTATAAAGCCGGGCCAGGAGTGAAACACCCCTCCACAGCCTTGACCGCACTGTGATTAAGCAGTCATTATAAAAGCCCAACCACCTGCCATCCCTGGGCTGATTGGCCGGGGCAAAGGAGTTCTCTGCACCGTGTCAACGGCTGTTTTCTCAATGAAGCAGCAAGGGAAGGGGCCAGTGGGTTGGGCGACCTTATCACCATTCCCCAAACAGTATAAACAAAGTCATTAACCCAGCCTGTACCATGGTACCAAGGCCCCTGCGCTGCTGGCGGTGTTGCTGCCGGCAGGGTCACGCACACTCGTCTGGGGCCTCCCTTCCATGACCCGCGTGCTCCGGCCTTGGAATGAGCAACCTGGAAGTTGTTTTATCAGTGCCTGTTTGCCTGACCTTGCTGAGGAGACTCTGGCTGTTAGAGAGGAGGAAGAGAGAGCCGGCGAGCCACGGGCGGTGGTTGTCAGCCCCAGATGAGGCACAGGGATCCATTCGGGTCTCTCAGGGGAAGCGCAGGACAGAAGAAAGGCAAATTCTTGGATTTTCACCTGGAATTACTGAGTGTTTTTATCCATTGAGCAGCAGGAATTGAGGCAGGGAAGTGGCAGCTTCTAATCATGAGTTTCTGGGGGGTGGTGAAGAGGAGGAAGGAAACCTGTGGCACAGGAGACAAACCTCCCCTAATCCTAACACACACACACACACGGATGGCAGAAAATACTCCATTTGAAGGAGCAACCAGATAGGGGCAACTCATTTTACCTTGCTTCAGCATGTGTTTCATCCGCACCATGGGCTGCCAGTCCCCAAGCACACCAGAATGCTTTGGGTTGTTTGGGCAGGGAAGGCTCAGTACGGCACAGACATAGAACCAATGAGGTTGGAAAAGACCTTTCAGACAACTGAGTCCAACCATTACCCCAGGACCACCACTAACCCACGGCACTGGGGGCACGTGTAAGTTAGGAAACATAAAAGCATGAGGATTTGTGGTTTTTACCTTCTCTGCTGCTCCAGCCTCTCCCCCGGGGAGAAGAGAAAACAGAGCAATGGGACCAGACCACGCCAAGCCACCTCGTGTCTCTTGAGCAAGCTCTGCTTTTCACACTATCCGTGTGCCAAGATCACTCTCCAGCACCCCATGCTGGTACTGAGACCGGATCCAGGCTCGCCGGTGATGGGGTCACGGTGCAGAGCCAGGGTCCCCAGGAGGGCAGCGCAAGGCCCAACCGGTTCGCAGGACCCCACACAGGCTCAGAGGCCTCCACCGAGCTTTCTGGAAAGGCCTGGACCGGCGGTTGCTATAGCAACGGAACCGCGCGCCTCGTGTTCCGCCTTTCCTCTCACTGATAGGTTGCTGCTGTTGTCAATCAACGGAAATGCGCTCTGGGATTGGTAGACGTAAGAAGCGCTGTTGCGTTTGTTCTTCCGTTGGCGCCGGTTCCGGTTCCGGTTGCCGGTGTGAGGGGCAGAGGTGGGCGGCGCAGCGGGCACCATGGGGCTGAACGCGGAGGATGCGGCGGAGCAGGAGGACCGCTTTGACGGCATGCTGCTCGCCATGGCACAGCAGCACCACGGCGGCGTGCGCGAGGTAGCGCCGCCGGCACCGGGAGGCAGCGGCGGGAGCTTCCCCGTGTTCCCGAAGGGGAACGGGGCCGGGGCGGAGGGGGGAGGACCGCGAGGGGAGAGTGGGAAGGGGCGGGAGGGTGAAGGGCCCGGTTTTCCCAGGTCCAAGCGGTGCACAGGAAGCACGTGTGCTCCTCTCCCTCCTGCGAGAGCGGCCCGGGCCTGAAGCCAGCCCCGGGGAGCGCGGAGGAGCCGGCCGTTAATTAATGGGGTTAATAAGTAGGGGTGAGGAGCTTCGTCCTGCACCCTCGCACCCCAACGGAGGTGCAGTGTAAGCAGAGTGACTACAAAGCAGAACACCCGAGAGGAGGCTCGGGTCCTGCCGCCCCGCCCACGACGTGCAAGGCCCCCAGCGCTCCCCCTCCCCCCCCCCCAAGAACGGATAGGGAGGGTTGGACTCGATCATGAAGTGCACTTGAACGTGAATGTGCTCTCCTCGGGGACAGGGCTCGGGGGAAGCTCATGCTTCGCAGTGTGCCCCCAGAGTGTTCGAGCCTGCTTTGCTGGAGATCTGGGATGCATGGGAATCGTTTAGGGACACAGCTCCTTGTGCTGCAGGGAAACCTCTGGAGAGGACAGAATGCTTGGGAAATAAAGATAAGCTAAGTCCATCAAGAGTATGGATGTCCATGGGGGTGTTTGGGGGTGCCAGTTCAAAACTGGCAGCCAGATAGTTGTACAAATAAAGATGTCTTGGGGAAGGATGAATTTGCACAATTTAAGGGTTTAAGTGTGTAAAGAAGCAAAGTACAGTACATGTGTA
>JBCJKH010025666.1:0-14561 GCA_039877255.1 Loriculus beryllinus
ACCAGAACTGCACACAATACTCCAGGTGAGGTCTCACAAGAGCAGAGTAGAGGGGCAGGATCACCTCCTTCGACCTGTTGGTCAGGCTCTTTTTGATGCAGCCCAGGATACGGTTGCTTTCTGGGCTGCAGGCATACACTGAAGTTGGTTCATGTTAAGTTTCTCATTGACCAACCCCCCCAAGTCCTTCTCCGCAGGGCTGCTCTGAATCTCTTCTCTGCCCAGCCTGTAGCTGTGCTTGGGATTGCTCTGACCCAGGTTAGGAATATTCAATATTTTCCCAGATTTTAATATCAGTTTCAGTTTTGTAACTGTTCTTGGGTATTACTTCTTGGGAGCCCAGTATCTATTTGTTCAAAGAAAACTGTGTCTGTTAGAAGAGGTCGGAAGCTGGAAAATCCTGACTGGCAGTGAAGCTTATTTTCAAACACCAGACAGCAGTTCAGAGATGCTGTGTCTGATTGAGCAGGAAACAAAAATGATTGTGATACTTTGTGTGAAGCACATGGAAAAGCAAATGCTGCCATCACAAGAGTTTCTCTGACCTCAGCCACACTTGGTGTTATACAGCTGTTAGTGTAACAATGAAGTGCAGATCCAGTGTTAATTTTTAGCCTCATTAATGAAAACCACAAATCAAATAGCAGCTGTACATACAGAACCTTGCTCCGTAGGTTGTGTTTTATAGCTGAGGAAAAAGACTTTGGAGTTTTGCTTGACAAGAAGCTCGACATGACCCTGCAGTGTGCAATTGCAACCCAGAAAGCCAACTTGGGCTGCATCTAAAGGCTGTGACCAGAAGGTCAAGGGAGGTGATCCTGCCCCTCTACTCTGCTCTTGTGAGATCCCTGCATCAGGCTGTGGGGCCAAGAACATAAGAACAATATGGACCTGCTTGAGCAAGTTCAGAGTAGGCCACAAAGATGATCTGCGGACTGGAGCAGCTCTTCTATGAAGACAGGCTGAGAGAGCTGGGTTTGTTTAGTCTGGAGAAGAGAAAGCTCCAAGACACCTTAGAGCAGCTTCCAGTACCTAAAGAGGCTAAGAAGAAATCTGGAGAGGGATTGTTTACAATGTAGTGTAGTGACAGGACAAGGAGGGGCGCATCATTATATGTGTCTTCTGGAGCAACTGCTATGTGTACTGAAGCTCCATGTCTCAGGAAAAGGCTGGACATCCCTGCTGATGGCAAGTAGGGAAGATATCATTAATTTTCCTTTCCTTTTATATGCAGCCTTTGCTTCGCTTTATTAAACTGCCTTTATCTTAACCCACAACTTCTTTCCTATTGTATTTTCTCCCCACTCTGTTCAGCTGAGGAGGAGAGTGGGACAGCAGCTGGGTGGGTGCCATGGGGCCAGCCAAGGCCAACCCACCACACCGCCACTGTCCTAAGACACTTGTCTTTGAAGAGGTGGAATCCTCCTCCAGCAATGCCAGAGAAGAAAATCTTCTCCTTGCCTGTCCAGGGGAGCTGGATGGTTCTCAGCCCTTCACTTGACTTTAAACTGGGTGAGGACAATGTACCACTGAGGGCTGAATAGCAACATCTCCATCAACAACGTGAGAAATAAACTTGTACATTTTGGGAAGGTGCTGCAAATAGCCTGACTGATGTTTTACATGCTCACATAGGTGGCTTCAGTTCCCACCCTTCCCCTCTTAACTGTAAGTGATGTGGAGCACAGAATATTGTTTTTATGAACCAGTTTCATATTTAAATATTGAGGCACTGAAAATATAAAAATGCTGAGCAAAATATTTTTAAGATTCAATATTATTTGCATTAAGATGTGCAATATGTATATGTATAATATGCATAAGATGTACATAATATGCATATATCATAAAGACATATTGGGTACTAGCTTTGATCAGTGTCCTGTTTTGAAAACATCATCATAGCCTTTTCCCACTTTTCCTTCAAGTTCATCAGTGCAGTGCACTTTGGGGAGTGTTTTGATATTTCATTTTCCTACAGGATGGCTTTAACCTGGAAAACAACTCTCACAGTTTTGCTCTTGTGAATTAGTCAAAGGCAGTAGTTATGAGTGTGCAATCTGAAGTGCTGCATTCCAGGCTTTTACACCTAAAAGAACTCCCATTCCTCAGAGATTCAGATTTGTTTTGAAGACTGGGAGGAACAAAGATTAGTTTCTAGAACTTAATGGTTAACTTCGAAACAAGGCTTTATTCCTAGTTAGCAAATTCCTTGAAGCTTCCTAAGGTGATGTCAAACTCCAGCATTAGATTTCATTAGAGCAACATCAAATACCTGCGTTGGAATCTGACACCACGTGAACTTCATTCAGTCTGAGGTTCCAGTGCAACGTTGGTGTTTTATAAATGTTAATGAAAGGCATAATTCCAGATCTTATCAATGCTGGTTTCCTATAAAAGACACTGAAACTTGTGATTTAAATATGAAAGCAGCATAATAATGACTTCTTTGGCTGAATGTCTCCTTTGAACTCGGAATAAATGAAACTCTCAGGACACTCTCAGGTATGAAGATAAAAGGAGAAACTCATGCAAATCCTTATGAGTGAAGAGGAAGGATTTTTGCACAGCTTGAAAGCTGAATTCTTCTGAGACAAGGGAATTTCACATCCCAAAGGAAAATCTGATTTTAACCCACTTGTTTGGTGAGCTGCGTTAAGAACTGAAAAAGCCCATTCAGTACAGACACTTCGAAGTGCATTTCCAGCCAGCCCCATGATGCTTGGTGTCCTGGCCAGAAGATGGCAGGCTTGTTTTGTGGGAGCAAAGAAAGTGTGCCCGACAGCCAGGCGGCTGTAAGAATGAAAGAATTCCCTGTCAGCACTAGAAACTTTAGCGTTTCATTCTCCTTATATTGGTTGAGCTGTAAGATAACAACAAATAACAAACCCGGTGGTAATTTGTGGCCAGGGGGAGGGAAGAAGTGCTCAGGGAAGAGAGTCCCTCTGACTCCACTGGCTTTCCTCATGTGGTACATGCTCCAAGTGATGCAACACAGTGCCGGTCTTACATGTCCTGCACTGCATTTAGGGTCTGGCTCTGTAATAGCACAGTTCTGAAAAAGGCACGGAAGAATCCCACACAATTAAGCTCCAAATATGACCCAACATCTCCTCCCAGCTGTGGGCTTTCTAATCCAACAGCACTCTCATAATTGGCAGATAATCTTTTTTTGCCCTGTGGAATTTCAGTGCATTATAACCTGCTGTAAAGTCTTTGCTTTGCTCTGTTACTATTTTCTTCTTTCCTTCCACAGCTTTGGCGTGGTGAGGGTCAAGGATTTGCATGCAGTGACTTTTCTACTCTTTACAGTCTAGCACTTTCCCCTCTCAGCCCATCAAAGACTGTCAATTTCTGAATCCTCTCCAGAGCTGCAAGCAATCCTTTTGCTTCCTTAGACATTGAATAATTCTGCCTCATGCTCCAGATATTGGTAGTTGGATAAAGCTCTTATTTTACCAGGTCATTTCTGAGTTGGCTAGAAGTACAAATTTAGGAAAGCAAAGTACTTGCTTCCCCAGCAATGGCTGAACTCAGTTTCTACAAAGCTCCCCTTCCCTGACCTGGCATTCCCCAGTGTGGAAATACTCTGTGTTCACAGAGAGGACTGAGTTGAAGAAATACACACACCACTTGGAGCAAAACGCCATAATGTCTCTGAACTTACAGGAGATCAGTTCATAGTTTTGGACCACGACCGCAAAACTGGAAGGACAAAATGTTTCCCTTCTACTGGCTGGGCAGTTCCTCAGTCCAGCTCAGTCTTTCCACACAAGCCATTGTGCTGCTTTCGAAGAAATGTTCCCGGAATCACACCTGAAATTTCCCCACTCTTGATAGTTCTTACAAAAGGATCATTATATGCACTGTCAGCAAAAAAAAAAAAATAATCCCACCATATTTTCTTTTGTGAATGCCAAATTCATGGTCCCTACCCAGACTTTCATCAAACAGCATTCACTCCCTGCTGCTAAGTGCTGCTGCTCACAGCTTTTCTAAGTTGTAATGGATGATTCCAGGAGCAGGTCTGGCTGCTGAATGTTCTCTCCTCTGATTCCCAGGTGCTTGGGCAGGTTGTCTCTATTGCTGCTGTTTGAGTCATGCCTTCTCTGATCAACCATCTTTGAAATCCCTCCAAACAGGAGATGAGGCGGAGTGCTCACACTGGCTCTGGCAGGATTTAGATCAGGTCATCTGGGTACACTTTCCTGATCTGTTTGAACCGATGAACTTCCGTGCTGTGGCTCCTGGCAACACGGCTCAGTGGCCTCCCTTTATCCCAGCATCACTTCATGTGGCTATACACTGAACCAGCCTATGGACTGAGCATTCTGTCCTCATCCCTGCCCCAGGTTAGTTCCCTGATTTGGATTATCACTTGAACACAAAGTTGCATCTGCTGGCCTGAGGAAGAGGATGGGATTACGCACAAGAAGCAGGGTAAGGACAGATCCATCTCCCATCCTTTGGAAACCTGACTACACTGTTTCCCATCATCTATATCCCCAAACTTTGCAGTTCACATATGGAAAAGATTGTAACTGCAGAAGCTAACAGCTTCAGAACTGTTCCATGATCCTTCTTGAACTGGAAGGGATACTTCTTTGGTGTCAGAACTGGACTACTAACAAAAGAAAAATATTGAAATAAAAAAAAAAAAAACCAACATTCCTGACCCCCCTGTAATCTCTTTTGGTGAAGCTTTTCACAGGAAAAAAAGTGCCATACGGTGTGACTGGCTGCTGGGTGACTGTGGGAGGAGGGGAAGAAAGCCATAGGAAGAGCTTGGCTACATCAGACCTCAGAGTAATGCGTCTGTATATCATTATTATTCACTCTCTTTGCTGCAGATTTTTTGCAGCACTCTGTTGGCTCTTTTTTCTTCCCAGAAGCCAGTTTAAAAATAGAAACTGTCATGATTGGAATATTTTGCTGTTTGTGCTGGAAGAGAACAGCTGTAAGAATTATAAATGTGCCACTGCAAAACGAGTCACAGGGATGCGTGTGTGAACTTTGCATATTCCAAAGATAAACTGATATCCAGAAAATCCAAAATAATTGCAGCCATTGCCCACAGTCTGTTATACAGGGACTACGTGTAGTGTTGGTATTATTTCAGGTGTGTTCAGCTTTCTTTGAGCCGTTTTGAACCATTCCTGTCCCTGCCAAGTTACGTTGCCGAATTCAATCAATATTCCATTTATAGAATCATAGAATAATTAAGATTGGGAAGGACCTTAAGATCATTCAGTTCCAACCCTCCTGCCATAGGCAGGGACACCCCACACTAAACCATGCCACACAAGGCTCTGTACAACCTGTCCTTGAACACCACCAGGGATGGAGCATTCACAACTTCCCTGGGCAACCCATTCCAGTTCCTTACCACCCTTACAGTAAAGAACTTCCTCCTTATATCTTCCCTATATTCTGTCAAGATTTTTTTCTCAGCAGCCAATGTAATACACTGCTTTTACCTTTTCCAGATTTTGTGTTTTGGAATAACACCTAAATTTCTATCATGGAATTACATTTAGCCATAAAACCAAATTATCAGCTGTTGTCATATAGTTCAGTTCAGTGGAATTAAGGAAACCAGCTGAGTCCACGACAAATGTGGAAGGTTTCTACAGAACTGGCATGATTTCTGTTTAATGACACAAAATCAAGCAGAGATGTCTGCATCTAAATGTTTTTCTTCAGCTCTCAAGAGAAAAGAAGAACAATTGCCATTTAACTTGCTTTCTTCTACTGTAACAGCAAGCGTTCCATTAATAACAGTAATGTGGATCAAACTGCTGTTCTGGTAACACTGTGGCATGTACTGCGGGGTCTGCAAAACACTGCATACTCAGTTCATTGCAGATGGAAGCTACTTGAGAGTGATTTCACCTTAGACAGTGGAATTTGGCTGCACCGAGGAATAGGATTTCATAGAATCATAGAATAGTTTGGGTTGGAAGGGACTCTAAAGCTCATCCAGTTCCAACACCCCTGCCATGGGCAGGGACACCTTTCACTAGACCAGGTAGCTTCAAGCCCCGTCCAACCTGGCCTTGAACACTGCCAGGGATGGGGCATTTGCAGGGATGGAGATTTGCAGCTCTTCGATATGACATAAAGCCTGAGAGGACTTTATATCTCTGACATAAACATTACAGTGACAGGTGCCAAGCATTACTTAAGTGAGGCATAAATACTTGCTTAAGAGAAGCTTATATTCTTACCTGTGGTGGTTCTGAACCTTCAGTGCTCATGCTGTCTGATTAAAACCTCACAGCTTTCACCAGATGCCTTAGTTTTTTGATAAATCTCCACAATCCCTCCTTTAATTATGTTCTTCTATCTGTTATCCAACAGTAGCCTCCATCCTGGTCATCACTCCGGTCACTATCAAGTCTTAGCAGCATTTTTAAAAGAAGGAATCAAAAATATATGCATGTTATACTTGTATAAAATAACCATATTTGAAAGCATTTTCTTCTGTAACTCCCATATTTCTCTGTGCTCTCCTTCTTCCATTTACTCAATATAACTGTACTTTTAAAATTGTGTAGAGTGCATCTTTCTGTCAAATCCAGGATGCCCATTATGAGCTATTTGACAGTTATAGCAGTGGAGTAGGGAATTTACAGGCCATATAAACCTGGCCAGGATAAGTGTTAACCAATAACACACAGAGAATGTTCCTGGGTTGGACTAGGGGGATTAAACACCATGAGCTGATTATGCTAATGTTCTTCATCTCTTGATGTCTTTGGATTGCTTCATTGAAGTTGAAAGAAAAATTCACAGTGATTTATGTGGAGAGATATTTCACCCTTCATTTTCCCAGAAAGATGTCTGCTCTATATGGTAAGTACAGTGATTATCTGTGCATTGTAAGTATGAATTTGTTCTCTGTTCAGCCACTCCATGTCCAAGAATTCAGAATACAACAGTGAATGTTGTGTTACACAGACCTGCTTTTTGCTACTAACCAACCCCTGCTACAAAGTTCAACACACTCTTACTTCCTAGCTCCAAACACCTGGCAGCTTTCAAATGTTATGTTGGAGAAGCAAAGTGAGTCAGTGACTCTTCTTGCCTCTGCACAATTTGTCGTTCAGGCTCTTTTCCAACTCCTCCAGTTTTCACATCATTTAAGCAATTAGCCATATGAAACCTCTTGTTCTCACTCCTTTTCCCCTAAAAAGTAATATTCCACCAAATAAGCCCATTAAGTTCCCATTCTGGGACACATTATCACCTCTACCACCCTGTACACAGAGGGGTGATGTGAGCAAGGACCAAATCGCTGTTTCCTAAATGTGTCCCATTTCCATGTGTATCATTATAGATGATAAATAAAGTAATAAACTGAACTGTGACCAGGAAGAGAAAGAAAAGCTCCTTCTTTAGCTATTAGCTGCTTTTTACCATCCTCTTTAATCTTCACTTATGCGAAGCAGGAAGATTAGCTTAAGCAGTTACAGGAAGAGGTGGGAGCCAGCAGAGTTTTAGGATTAATTATCTTATAATGGCCTATTGAAAGTGATTGCTGAGGCTCTCCTAATCATTTTAAGAAGACACACTCCCATAGCTGAGTTCAAGGTGTAACATCTTGGTCCCTTGAAGTAATGACAATTTTGCTGCTGAATTCACTGAGCTAGAATTTTGTGTTAACGTTTCCTTCCATTTCTAACACTTGTTTCCTCTGCTGGAGCCAGTTCCAGGCTGGCATGTATTCCCCGGCAAGGTGGTGCTCCTAGGGGAGGGTGAGAGGGTTGCAGCTGCAACACTGCTTCCTGGTGTGGTTCAACATCAATTGACAGATAGGAGCCTTCAGAGCCCTTCTCCCCTTCTCCAAGCTAGCATCTGAATAATGCCTCTCAACCTTTGTCTTTGCTAACTGATCACATGTTGCAAAAACTGTGATGGCTGTGGATTACGACATGAGAGAAAACCGAACTACTGAGGAACATGTTCAGTGGCTTCCACGTGGTGGGCCTCTGAGGCTGCAGGCTGATGTCTCCAGCACAGGTGGGCAGTGCTCTTCAGCTGCACAGACTGTTTGGTCTTTGCAGGCTGGGGATAGAAACACATCTGAGTGGTGTGTCATTAGCTGTGTGACACTGTTAGATGGCTTCTCGAGGGTGGAGTGACCTGTCTGCAGTGATCACCTCTAGATATGCCCCACATAAGCTTCTGCATCTTGTTAGTCCTTGCCAAGTATCTCTCAGCTACTGCAGGCTTGGACTGGGCCCTCAAAGACCTCAGGCTGTAATCCTCCTCGTGCCTGTTTCTCTGCTGCCCACCCAGGATCAGAACAGAAGTAGCTGTCTGTAACAGCCTCAGCCTCCTGAGGTAACTGGATGGAGTAGGTCTTTCCTTCTCCATCGTAACGTGGCTAACCTTAACTTACCATGGATAAAATCACTGAGGAGTGTCACCAGGCACCTTTACCTGTACCACAGATGTCACCCTCTCTAAGTCAAGCTCCTCTGTTGCTCTACCAGAAATAAGTAGAAAACCACTTTGCATAGAAAGAATAAATGAATATAAACCCCCACATTTTCAGATTGCTTTTAAACCATTTGAGTTGCTGACACAGTACCACTGACTTGGACACTGGAGCTTCACGGCAGATAATAGTAGAAGACATTTGGAGTGGAATAATTCAGTATGGGATCTTTCTGACAATAAACAACTGGGAGCACATGCCACAAGTTTAGAATCTGTAAAACTGAAAGTCCAGAGCAAGGGCTGAGAAAACTGCTTCCGTCTTTCCCCACAGGGGTGTCCTATAAACAAACAGGAACTAAGGGTAAAACTTAAGATCATTTTCACATATAACTAAAATTCCTCTTCCGGTTTGAATTCAGCTGAGGCAGTAATGAATCCTTCAGTAACATCAAAACCTAAGGCTGAACAACTGCATTTTGATGGGATCTTTGTGAATCTGATGAGAATCAACAAAAACGTTTGGCAGTGACAGTTCAAAATTAGAATATATTCCAGGGCAAGGAAATCCAGAGAACAGAAAGGTTGAATCTACCACGCAGTACAAACCCCCTCCAACTTTCTGAGTTTCATAATAATGAACCAAGTTTGCATCAAGGCACGCTGCTCCTTCAGCCCACTATGCACAGGGAAGTGATTATCTCAGAATTAAGAATGTTTGAAGACAGTTAATGGCAAAGATGCCACAAACCTTCACAGGAAAAATATTGACAGTAGGTTTCACTCCTCCTCACCACCCTTCCTCCTCCAGAACTAGCAAAAATAACACAAAATGTCAAGCACAACATCAAAATAGCTCAAGGGTGATTTGTTGTTCCTAAAATATTTGTAGCCACATTAAACATCTTTTTTTTTTGCCTGCACATGTGTCTCGCTGATGATGAATGTGAGCCAAAAGCTATTTCCAAATCCAGCTGCTTCTCTTGATGCTGTGGGCCAGAGGCATGAGTGGAGTGGGTCATCAGAGGAAGGCTCTGCTATGCTGGTGGAGTTTCTCCTTTAACATTCAATGCTGTGACTTGAATTATGAGAATGAAAAGACACAAAAGAATTGGGATAGTGAATGCAGGAAGAAGGCAAAAGGAAGCTAATGGGGCATCCTGCAGGGCTGTGAAGCTGAGAATGAGAAATCTCATATTAATGAAGGTGATGGTGAAAAGGAAGTGCTCCAAAAAAGGAATGAACAAATAACACTCGGTTTGGAAAGAGTGGGTGGCAGGAAGAACAGTGGCACCATTAGTCACACATAAAAGAAGTGAGGAGACAGGTATGTTAAGAAAGATGCTGAGTTCAATCACTGCTGCGCTGTGTCTATGCAGTTGCATAAAGCCAGTCAGTGAAAGAATCTTTTTCTATGTCAAGGAGAGGAAATTGTCTTCATTGATGGACTTTAGAAGAAAAAAGTTTCCCTATTATGTACAATGCACAGTGGAGTTATATAACAGGAGCAGATGAATTTGGGATAAGGTCAAAGAAAAGCAAGTATTAGTAAATATGATATTACATATGATATGTGATAGTATATTATTTTATATTCAATATTTTTGCTGTTGAATCACAGATCATAGAATGATTTGGAAGGGACCTCACTAGTTCATCTAGTTCCAACTCCCTGCCATGGGCAGGGACACTTTCCACCATATGAGAAGTTAATTCACTGACATAAATTAACACTATTTGATATTTGTTCTTACTCTTATTTTAAACCAAAATGTTCACAGAATAGTTTGGGTTGGAAGGGACCTTCAAAGGTCATCTAGTTAACCCAAATGAAACAGCTCAGCTTAAAAGAGCTATTTACGTGGATGAGGATTTGGACATGAATATGAACATAGAAAATGGCTATGAACCTTTATGTTTCAGGGGATGAGGAAACCATGGTTAAAAAGCCAATTTTCTTTTTCATGTCACTACCTAGTATCTTTCTCACTGACGGCAATCAGACACTGGACAAGATAATCAAGTATCTGGTATAGCATAACTTGGATGATAATTCTCTAGGAATCTAGAAGCAAGTGTTTTAAACCCATGTAACTGATTTTTCATTCAAATTACATTTATGATCACAAGTTTATCCAGTAATGCAGACTTTTGAGTTTGCTATTTTGAATGATCACATGAAGAGTTAGGTGGTTTAGTGGTCAAACGTAGCTTCAGTTTGAAACTAAGGAGGAACAGAGACCAGCCAGTTTGGAAAAGGAATTTTACAGACAGGGCATTGTAGCTGAACTTATCATCCTTTAGCTGTAGTGAAATGCCAGTATCAGTATAGAGAAGCATTTGCTCCCTCTAAAGCAATGTAGATTTCTCCAACATTTGTGGAGAAAATGAGCTTTATGGTCTACAAATCATCATCACATGACTATACAAAAATAACCCAGTGGAAAATCTCTACTAAGAGCTAAGAGCACATATTCTTTCTCTCCAAAATCTCCCTCTTTTTTATCATAGGAATAACAAATGTAAAATTAAGAAGAGATTTTTAAAGTAAATGGGTAAAAGAAGAAAAGGAGAATTTCCAGACTTCCAGTAAAAGGCCTGGCTGGGAGCGTTCCTGTAGGGCTATATTTGAGTTTGTAAATAAGTATTTTCTCCAGAAAGGGCTGACAGTTTTCAAGATCATGATTTTCCTCTATTGAAGAACACCTAGGTAAGCTGCTCCTCCTTTGTTAGTATCTGTCCCAAGCTCACATGGCACTGATTTTGTACACTCTACAATGAAAACCATAACAAGCCTGAAAATGAAGTTAGTAAGACACATTTCTCCTTGTCACTCCTTCTAGGCTCTGCTTGTGTGAGCTACCCCAGCAGGATCCATGCTTTAACCTTACCACAGGTTTTGAGGAAAGCCCTACTGAGTTCAGTTGGATTGCTGCCTGGAATTGGGCTTTAGGTGTAAATTTGCTACAGGAACTGCGGTAACCAGCTGAGAGGGGCTGTATCAGTAAAGAGGTAGAGTTCTCACTGCTAGCAAGACCATATTGAGTATGCACAGAGAACTCCTGCATGGGGGGAATAAATCTGCCCCTCTCTAATAATGCTAGAGAAGACTTTTCTATTATTTGATCATTGTCTTATGAGTATTTTAACTGGTAAATATATAAATAGAGAAAAGATGATGTTCATGGTGTATGAATATTCACTACTAACCAAAAGAGTTTATACTGAATACATAGCTTCAAGCACACTTAAATAAATGGGACTGTTCTGAAATCTACCCAAAACACGGTGCAGTTATGTTTGTTCTTATCTCTATTTGTTTCTACAGAAGGGTGGTGGCCTCTAGTGGACTCTGTATAGGAGGACTATGACAAAGCTGAGACTTCAGGGTAGATGTAATTGCTACTATCAGTTTTAAAAACCTACTGCACACTGTGGAGGCACTTTCTCAATTTCAAATTTGGTTGGAGGTGTTTGTAGAAAAAGCTTTAGGTGCCTTTGACTCTTTTTACTGCTATTTTTAAAGCCATTTTTAGAAGCCAATTCAGGCTGCTTGGAACATGACCTAGCGTGGGACTTCAATGGCTTTAGAAACAGGGACTTGCTGAAATACTTTCAAACTGGCTTGAGTTTTTCATATTATAGTAGATTTCCCAAGTAAGGCCTGACATTTCTTCTGATCCTGTATGGGAGTCCCCTATGTTTAATCATGTAATGGGATGTGTGACTTTGCATGCCCACGGCAGGGCTGTTTGTCCAGTGGGTCCAAGTCTGTGCTCACACAGCAAGGTCAGCCTGCATCATTAATGATGATGCAAATCTACAGCTGAGGGTTTTGGCTTCTGGAAGGACTCCCTGGCACTTGGCACTGCTGGGTGAGGACCCAGAGCTGCAGAGCAGATTGGCTCACCTATCCCGACACAGAAGCTGCAGCTTGTAAAGAGATATAAGATGTGGCTGGCAAACAAATCACACCTGCTGTATGGGATCAGAAAGCAGGAGCGAGTCAATGTGACCATACAGCAAGCACTGACCTAAAAGTGCCACAGCAGAGGATGATGAAAAGGGAATCAAATGAGTAAGTCTCATATGCAGTGCATGAGACTGGCCAGGTCTCAGATCAGTGATTCACTATTAAGTGTTTTCACTGCTTGTAAAATAAAGTAGAATTGCCTCCTTCTAGCGAGAATTAATTCAGTGATATTTATCCACCTCTTTAGAAGTATCAAGTGCTATGTAAGTGTGTTATCAGAATGGCAAGAGGACAATTTACTTGTGAATCCTTGATTACTGTGTATTCCTACCAGTAGCATTTCAGAATGGATTCAATGTCAGGTTGATATTGAAAGGTTATAGGATAGTCAATGTGAGACTTCCTTGGCACAAAGCTCTCTGAGACAGGGCCTTATTCCCTCGCAGTGTTTGCAGCAGCTGCAGCAATCACACTTCTGTGGAGCTTTAGAGCCAGTAAGACAAATAAAAAAGTAGTGCTTGGAATTTAATCCTTACAGATGGTTACATATTATATTCTCACAGATGTATGTTCTCCCGTACTTCTACCCCAGAATTTTACCTGTTTGGTATTAATTCTATACCTCTGTGTAATTGGATTCTTATAGAATATCTTTCTGTATATTGAAAGATACAGATTTTTTCTTCCATTTTACTCTTATAAAGGAATCCTGGACAGGCTGTAATTTTTCTTTGGCTGTTACATCTGCTATTGAGCAATTCCCTTCCTGATGATTTGCTGAGAGTGCAGTGGAAAAAAAGAGAACTTTCAGTCAGATCTTCTGAAACAAGAGAGAAGTTGCCCAGTGGTAAAGTGCACACACACGTAGAATTGAAAACAAGTTCTGGAACATATTTCATACATCATTTCTTCTATATGAGAAATGCAAATTTCTACATGATCCTGGCTGATTGCAGTACGCTTGCTTAGAGCACTCTTAGGGCTAATGAAGATTTGATTTTTTCACAGTTAGATTCTTGGTTCTTCAATTTCTTTTACAGTAAAGATGCTTTTATGGTACAATAGCAGAGTAACAGGGCTTCTAAAAGGTGTAGACCTCATTTCCCTGAATTGTACAGATGTCTTACATTGTCAAGGGGCCTTAGCATACTAAAAATAAGCCTTTGATCTTGTTTTTGCCAAACACTAGCAGTACGTGTGGTAGAAAGTTAATGTCAGTGTTTAAGCCCTAAATCTGTATTTCAGACCAAATGCACTCAGAAATCCATTAAGATGGAAAGTTTCATTCTCTAGACAGTTGGCAAATTTGGCATAGTCTGTTCAAAACACTTCTTCAAAACGTTTTCAAAACACTGTTCAAAACGTTTACTCCTTTGATTCCAAACAGTATTTATAGACAGAGTTGTAAAGTTAAAACTGGCACAGGTTACTCTGTTAAGTACCTCTGAGCTTCACATTAGAGTACACATACACCTGGTTCCCTTGTGTCTCAGTCACTATCTGATCTTCAGATAGGCTGAAGATCCCCCCCAGTGTCCTTGGAGGTTGATGAGCACTGTAACATTAAGCAAACCTAAAAGCTGCATGCAAGCAGTTTCGAGGTCTTCCTGCCATACAGTAAAACTCCAGTCCAGGCAATCACCATTAGTTTGCATGATTCTCATGATATAAAATAGTGAGGATTTTGAGAGCTTAAGTCTAAAGGTTACACAGCAGTAATTTTTTTGTCTGTTTATGTAAGTTTCTCGTCATTGTGTTTACCATAAAAGCCTTGAAAACATTACCAGAATGTAGTTTACAAGCCCCAAACTGCCAAAGAATAATAAAAAAGGAACCTAACCTAAAAAGTGTTTTGTAAAGAGGAAGCAGTACAACTTTCTAAGTAAATCTGCAATTTAGGCTCAGGCTGTAGGCTCATTTTAAAGTGTCCAGTGTCTTCCATATATTGAATCATAGAATTGTAGAATCATAGAATAGTCAGGGTTGGAAAGGACCTTAAGATCATCCAGTTCCAGCTCCTCTGTCATAAGCAGGGACACCTCACACTAAACCATGCCACCCAAGGCTTCGTCCAACTTGGCCTTAAACACTGCCAGGGATGGAGCACTCACAACTTCCTTGGGCAACCCATTCCAGTGCCTCACCA
>JBCJKH010025668.1:0-24345 GCA_039877255.1 Loriculus beryllinus
AACGACTACTGAAGTCACTTGTATTTGCTGGGTGGACAAGACTATGAGCTCTTCATTTCCATGAGTAAAACCATAATGTACATTTTGGGCATACTGCATGGCAGTATTTAGTCCTTAAAGTTTTGCATCATTTGAGCTGTAGCAAGCTCACACAGTTAAAATGCTCTATTTTGGACTTACTTATCAGGATCATAACTATTAAAAAAAGAGAATAATTGGAGAGTAGCTTAGTAGACCAGAATCAACAGTTTGAAAATATGACAGCAGAAATAATACATTTATACTATGGAAAATTATAATGGAGATCATTATTATCTACACTATTTAATGCTCATTTTAATTGACTCCTCACTAATTCCACAGAATATACATCACCCATGTATCAGTCCCTCTGATCAGCTTCTGCCTCACTTCTTTTATTCCCTGTCATCACTTTCTCAGCTATGCTTTCTTCTTCAGAGGCGAGGTCAGAGCAGCTGCAGGACAGGAATGCAAGCACCATGTATCTCCATCAAAGTGCTTTGCCCAAAAAGCCAGAGGTGGACAAAGTAAAGCCACACAGTGCTGGACTGAAGACAAATGATAACAGAAGTGAGGAAGAACAACCCTCAAATCTACAAGGAGAAGGAGCAAGACAGTAACACAAAAAAAATAGAAAGTAACCAACTTAAACACATACTTCTATTTTTCCTCCATGTCTAAAAAAAAAAAGTGTACATATTTTTACTAGTTTGAGTAGGTAGCAAATTTCTCATTCTTATCCCATCACTGAAAACCATACAACCATACTGCATTTAGAACCATAACAGTTCAATTTTAGCTAAGATTTATTTACTTAAAATATACACTATATTTATATAACACTTGTATCTTCAAAAGAAAAAGCAAGTTTCTACTTACAAACAGTGCTCAAGTGATCTATCTAAAGCACTACTCCACAGTAAGCAAGGCTTTGAATGAATGTCAGAGAATAAAGACAAATGTTTCGACAGCATCCATTGGGAAGCATTATAGATTACAGCATTCATATTAATCATTCTAATTTATGTAATTTTATTATAATCTTTATATTCTAAAAGCAAAATTATTACCCTTGCTGTTAAGGACTATAATATATCATGATTACATGATCTACTCAAAACTACATACTCCGCTATTGAAAAGCCTCAATTACTTTCACGTTTCTTTGTGCGAGGTTCCTCACGACAGACGCACACAGGTTATCAAACACACGACTTTCTCTCAAATCCACAAATTACAATAAAGTTACTACCAGCCTAATGATAGACATGTTCAACACCACCATTCAGAGAAAGTTTCAACATGTTAAAGTGGAATTTGCATAAATGGATACAAGCAAACTCTATCATTTTTATTTTTCTTAAAGCATCACCTTTTCCTTAGACGACCCAGCTACATGAAGCAACTCTTCTATGAAATTAATACAACTGGCATCTTTCTGAGACCAGATAAGGGCATCTGCAAGTAAGTACCAGCTCATGCTTTATACTCAAGAAGAGTTTCAAGATACATAATATCAAAAACATGCAAAAAACATAATGAAACATAACCAAACCCCTCAACCCTGGCAAAACCATAGAGCAAATGTTTTCCAATGCATTCAAAAGCTATGACCAAGTTTGGAAAATCAAGTCTGTAAGTTTTTTAAGCAGATTTCAAGACTACAAGACAGCTATAGTTTGTAAGTATTTATATATTTTTTCATCTCCAAGAGTGTTGTTCACTTGTACAGTTTTTCATGAGCAAGCTTGGACAGCAACAAAGCTCATTACAGAAACTCTCCAAAACTGTATCAACATCACTCACAACAATGTTCAATTTGTCTGCTTTTTAAACACCCACAAAGAGCCTTTTGTAAATAGCTGATTGCAAAACTAACCTTCACCATCACCATATGTTCTGTATTTCCACAGGAAGACAAATTTACAAGACTTCTTAAATGGTTTGTTTGGTTGCATATAGAGGTATTAATGAAAGTTGTAACAACCTGTATTATGTCAACATATGAATTTCTAAATAAGACTATGTAACCTCTCTTTGTGCACATCTAGACTATACTGGATATGAGAAGTTGACACATTTCATGGTCTCTACACCTCTACACAGAGAGTTAAAAATAATTCACCTTGAAGTCATCATGGTGAATATACAAGGAACAGAAAAATTCATGGTTTCTCATCCCTCTGATATTTATGCTCTACTGAATTACAACTACACACATGCAAACATAACACATCATTTCAAGAGCCTTTACTATTTAGCAGTTCTAATATCACAAAGATTAAACCTCTCACCACAATCAAAATACAAATGTGCAGATTTGTATAATAAAGAACATACAATAGGAGCATAAATCACGTTGTACTTACAATCTAGTTAACTTCTGTGTGTTCTGAAAAAGCAGCTCTGGAAGAACTTGCAATTTATTCTTGTTCAGACGCCTAAAACAGTTACAATAAGAATAAAAAATAATTAGATTATCTTCTAATTTAAGAAGCTTATTCTATTATGCATAAACACATGAAACTTCCATTATAGTAAACCTCATGGTACGAGCTCAGCACAGAACGTGTTGTGTACATTATTCCCACACGAGCCAAAAGGATCACGCCATCTGTAGACCACCTGCCTACATTCTTGAGGTAGGGAGTCAAGTGACAGTGACCACAAAGTTGGAATGTTTTAACAGGGATGAGTACACAAATCACTTATTTCATTTTCCTCTAGATGCCTACTAACTGTGAATCGTATGGCCCCGATAGACAGCTTTCACTGCTCTGACAGACAGTTACGAAGGAGCTACCTGGAGCTGCTATCTCCTTCTAAAGATCTAGGTTCAGTAAATGAAGTCATTTGACCAGCTGAGATTATTTGCACATTAGCTACAGGATACACACAAGAAGAGTTTTTATTTTCAAGACTTTTTTTAAAACTCCACCTTGAAAATACGGGCACTGCTGTAGAACAGAGGAACAAACAGGTAACAGTACAACCATATGGTGATTTGGAATAGAATCTTAAAGATTCTTCCAGCAACATGTCAGCAAACATTTAGAGCTTAACATTTATACCTTAGCCCATTTTATTCACTTACTGTGAAGAGTTTCATACTGATGACCACAACTTGTGAATTTTAAGAAATCAACTGTTACAAGTTACTCCAGCCTAGAAGCTATAAAAAGCATACGCTTCCTCTCCTTCAGAAAATGTACGACAGCCCTGCACAATCTAAAAGCACTTCTGCTTTTAAGAAACAATATTTTTCCACAAGCCTTTTTCTGTTGTCTAGTAGCAAAAAGTCATTTGCTTTCACAGACCCAATGAATGCCTTTTACTTAATGAAGTTGACAAACTAATTCCTTAGAACTCCACTGTTGTAAATAAGAAGACAACCTCTCACATACATTCATACCTAAGCCTGTATTTAAGCCTTCTTTGTGCCCAATCTACCTTAAAAGTTAACTTTAGGAACAGATTTTTAGTACATTTTTGATCATGGAAGACACCAGGAACTTTTAGAAACCTGCTGATACTTAGCATCCAATGTCTGCTTTCCAGTTTTCTTCCACATTGAGTAATTTCACTATCACAATTCAAGAATTTTTGGAATTGAAATACCTTCCTCAGATCAAATTAATGTTATGGGGTTTTCATATGGCAGAGTTTTCATATGGCCACCATATGAACATGTCCTGCAAGACAAAGGGGTGATGGAAAAAAAGGGAATATAAACTTCTCTTCCTGACACCTAGAACAGATCAAAGGATGCTTTGCAAGCTTGCTTACAGAGCCTACACATTACACATGGCACGTGTTGCACGCAAACTTAAGCAGATCCAAAACCCATTTATTTCACAGTTTCTGAGATACACAAAGAAACCAGTAAATGAAACACTAAGCAAGAACATAGGACATACTAAGCACTGGTTCACATTTGGAAAAGTATGCGGGAAGATTTTAAACTGGATTCCTTACCTATGTGAAATTTCACACTTCGATACTTAATTAATCTTGTTTAGCTTAAATTTGATAGTAAAGTGTTGCTGAATCCTCATCAAATTCAGGTTTTCAGCTAAGCATGTTTATATTCTAGAAAGGGATAACAGGATGAAATACAACAAAAATAATTACGATAAAACAGGGCTTAGCACCCCTCAATTCTGCCCTCTTCCAGCAAGACTCCCACTAGTTCTTGAGAAACAGTAAATTTGTTTAACTTCTTCACTGGTCAGAAGGAAAAAGACTGCCAGTGAAATGCATCTATTCCACAGAGTTGTCTAATGTTTATTACTGATTGTCATCTCCTCTCTCACAGGGTACATGTAAATATGCACTGTCAATCCAAAATCATCCGACTTATTCTCAAAGCAACGTCCAAGAGTATTCCCATCTCTACTTGCAGTGACTGCACAAATGCTCACTTTATGCTTATTGCTCTAAGCCACTGAAATAAGCAAAATCAGGTTAAGTTTCTAGAACAGGAAGTTCCACCAACAAGCAGACAAGAAAATGTACGTAGTAACAAAAAATGTATTTTCAAAGTTAGGAAGTTTGCAACCTGAGAAGTCACCATTTTGCAGTAACATAAACTTCTTAGAGAGAAAATAAAAAGCTAACATCATTTTTTCCCCTTAACTTACTGTCAAATTAATCCATAAGATCAATACTTTAAATCATTATTACCTATTATTTGCATGTGCTAACACTGCCCTACCTGTCATGCACAAAGAAACAAGTTTCCAGTTGCTCTTTTAAATTGCCCTATGCATTTTAAGATCTCATTCTGACATTTCTTGAGTACTGATTTTCTTTCAAACACCCCATGAAATGAAGTCCACACAAGGATGCTTTCGAAAAGCTCATACACCATCCACCCAGGACTTGCAGCACACTACACCTTAAAACTGCCTGTCCTCTTCTCCCACGTTAAACACACACCCACCATGCAATCAGCATGTGTGCATGCACATGTCTGCACACACAGCACCAAAACACCACCCTAGCACTGAGATACACCCAGAGGTAGGGCACTGAGCCAGACAAGATCTGGTCCAGGTTATTTGACCTGGGACTGCTGGATGTGAATGCAGCTGTTCAGTGTCTGCAGCGTTTTGAACTGGATGTTTTACAGCTAATAATACCTGAAAAGTATTCCGGGAATTTGGAGTGCTGGGCAGAATGATGCATAATCATTTAATGCCACAGAACAGATGAGTTCCAGTGCTGGATCCCAAGCAGCTCTGGACCTGCACAGCATGAGTCCAGACTAATAAAATCTCCTGGAAGCTGAAGAACTGTGCAGAGAGGCTCTCCAGGAGTCATATCAACTCTGGCAATACCTGCCTTGAGTCAAGCTTATTAAGTCTGATTAGACAGATGCTGACTGTAAGGTCAACAATCCCCATAACACTGCAACTCCCTCCATCTGCCAGCTCATTTTAACCACAACTACACATGGGAAATAGAACTTTATACATTCTGTTCGTTAGTCTTCTCCTCAAGTCCCTGTGACCCATAAAACCTGAGCAAGCACCAGAAGAGTTCTGAAGATATAAGCGATGGTGTTCCAGGAGTCCATATGTCACCTCCAAGGCTTCCAGTGTCCACCTCCAAGCACAGTGTCCTCTCACTATGCTGAAATGTATATTCACCTGTGCTTCTGTTGGAAGATGTTTAGGAAATTGGAAATGGTAAAGGCTAAAAACCTGTATTTCTGTATGCAGGGATTCACTACAGCAGTGAACTACTTTCTTCTGAAATTATTATAAATCATTGACACACTTATAGTAACTAAGATTGCTTAGTAAATTGAAAATTTCAGCCTAGGGTATAAACTTATCTAGTTTAATTATGCTGGGATAGAATATGGTTTCATCCTCCTACAATCTCTCATATAGAACCAAGCATATAAAAGGTTCAACTCTTCTAATCACCTTACACAGAAATGCAGAGTAGGAACACTTCCATAGAATGTTGAATATTATTATATATAAATATTCATAACACCAGACATATATATGCAAAATATCTCTACCCACTATAATAGTTATGAATGATAGCTTTATGTAACAGAACTTCAGACTTACAAGATGTACCCATGAGTTATTAATGAGAGTACCTCCTTCCTTCAACACTGCAGACAGTAAGACATGTCAGCGTAATTTTGCAAGATATATAGCTCAGGTAACTTGTTGACTAATATAGACTAATTTGTTGACTTATATGGGTATTGTATGTATGTATACTTTTAAGGAGAATATAAAGATAAATAGACAGTAGAAAACAAGAAATACTAGGCTACATCTCAAAGGATCTTAATCATAATGTTCAGAGAAAGGTGACAATGATCAGAGTTACAGAGCAGCTTCATATTGGAACAGCTTAGTAGACTTCCCACAAGGAAAACAGCTGAGGGAGAATACGCTAAAGGTCTGTATGATTATGAAGCAAGGGAAGGTGATAAGAAACAGTTGTTCTCATCTTTTGCAATACAAGAGAACGCTTGGAACTATCAAATGAGAACGCTTGGAAGTATCAGATGGCGGTGGTGGTAGCTTCAAAAAACAAATGGAATTAATTTTCCCACACAACACACTCTTCAGTTGTGTACCAACTGATTGCTTACCATTGGTTACTGGTTTGTGTGGGTAAAGAAGACAAACAATGACGAATATTAAGTAATATTAATTGAAAGGGCCCAGTTAATGATTCAAGTGATCTCTGTCACAATATAATTTATATATTTGCTTTTTCTTCATTTGTTCTTCTTTAATGAGTTTCAACTGGAGACATAGTACTGGCCTACTCATATTTTGGGTCCGAGCTCACATGGCCATTATCTTCTGGCTTTTGGTACCTGTTTGGTTTTTTTTTCCTGTTGAGTTCATCAGAAAAGAATTTAAACTCAGTACTAAAAAAATTCATTCATACTAAACAATAGAAATTGAGATTTTAAGCCTCTATTCAAAGCATTTCTGCAAAGTCTCTTTAGACTATGAAGCTTACCTGCTGCAAAAATTCAGCATGCTCTCAAAAGCAGGCTTAAAATGACCATCAGTGGTCATTGAACACCAAGGAGCAAAGAAAAAGATGCCTAATTACAGTGACAACTAAAACCAGGTAGATGTGTGGATAGGCATATGTATGCATATCTGTATATCTAAGTATACATCTCTATGGAGATTACTTTCTTATTTTATCTCAGCCAAAGCTCTTGTGTCCCAACTCTGACACCTTCACATGCTCCCAAGCAAGCTACTCTTCTCCTTTGATGCTGACTTTAATTTCTTATTAAATACATAAATACCTATACCATACAGCTTCATCATGTTACAAACTCCATTTCCTTGCTTTTTGATTCCGATGGCCTAAAACAGAGATCTATAGAATTTGTGACCTTTCAAAGTCACACATATACATGCAACATTGTCCTCCAGTCTATTATTGTTTTCCTTAGAACAGCCACATATAGCACCAAACACACTGATTCAGCACAGGACGAACACTCTCTCTCACCTCCTGAAAATATTTTGCTCATATATATACATAACAAGCATCAGTTTCTCCATTTCTCTCTCATCCTACTGCGCATTTGGGGATTCTATGTCCTGAAGGAAAAGTGATAGAGGGAAACAACCTCAATGTCAATCACAGACTATCAAGGGCCCTTAGAAAAACAATGAAGAAGTTATTAGCTGTGAAATTCCTACCTTCCTGGCTCCAACCAGGCTAATAATATTTCTTCCTCTGTCTGAAGCTGGGATAGGAGAGAAACTTAACTATTGATATTCCCCTGACTATTAAAAAACCAAGTACAAAACAACCACTGGATCTTCGAAACATAATGCTATCGGCCTAGAGGTAGACTCAAGATGTTTGTCAGGACCTTTCCGTGAAATAAATGGAGGAGATGACCTACACTTTACAAAGGTTATTTTAACCTTTATTTAATTTTTGGTTTATTCCTTTTCTTGACTTCTGGAGGAGGAAAAAACCTTATTTTTTATAGGAAAATGCTCAAGTTGCTTTCAAGCCAGAAGGCCTGTTTCCCTGAGGGGGAAACTTTCTTTGGGGTACTGACTTCAGCTGCATCCCTCATGTTTACACTACTGGAAGGGTCTCATCCCATTTGGATACTGTTGTGTTACGGAGTTCTGGTCACATGAACAAACACGAGATAAATTTAATCTATTTCAAAGGCCTGATCAGTATAGATGGAAAATAGCAAGATGCATATGGAAGCACAAGTGTAACATAGCAAGAAGTCAGCGAGCATCTTCCCAGGGTTTTACCCTTTCAACCATAGGACACAGTTTGTGTTACGATAGAATGACACTTCTTGCTCTTTGACATTTCACCTAACAATTTAAGTTGATACACTGTCAGTTGAAGCTGTCAGTTTTATTATTGGCTTTTTGATTATAACAATTATCTAGATTTAACCCCATGAATGTGTGTGATACTCACTGGCCTCCAAATTCTGCATCTGCTTTTCTACTGAGCAGCAACAGCTTTACTACTAAACCGCAGTACTGCATATTTGTCATGAAATAAGTAGCAACCCATTCCTTTCCACAGAAGTTCAACAACTTTCAAGTTTGATTTAACATCTATATTTGCATTGCTACCCGTTATACAGCTCATTCTCCAACAGAAAATCAAAATGACAGTGCTTTTCAATTTTTTTTAAATGGGTGGCTATAAGGGAGCAGCCCTGGTACTCCAGCTTTTAATATCCAGAAATTATCCAAGTAATCTTGGGTTCACTCCTCAATTTGGTCATTTGTTTTATTTCACACTCCAAACATCTGGGTCTTATTTGGGGCAATAAACAAGCTAGCTTGTTCTCCTTTGTTATTAAGAGCTCTGTGGCATTGTCCTTGGAGAACAGCCTCAGGGAACATGATGCAGTTGAAGTTGTTTCTAAGAGCTACTTTAAGGGAGAAGTGGTTCCATCACAAGCTTGGGCATAACCAAGAAGCAATAAAAATGAATTAATGCATAACAGAAGACTCAGACAGAAAGTCAGGAGTTACTGAACTCTACAGAGTTTCTAAGTTTTCTCCTTTAAACATCACTGACTTGGGAAGCAGTAAAGCAGGATCCTAGTCCATTTCAGTCAATGGTTTCACCAGAGAACCCTATTAGCATCAAGAAATATGTTGTGGTCATTAATGTAACTTCTTCCTTTGCTTTGTATCACTTCCTTTCCATAAGGGAAAACAGCCAAGATACAGCACCCATTAAAAAAAAGTCAACCTTGTTCATTCCTTTCTGTCAGCACCTCTTTATATTACTACATCAGGAAATAAAACTGGATGATACATAACGGAATTTCAATGAGGTTGCTATGAGGAAGCCCAGCACAACCATATTGCAGGATTATGGTGGGGAATAAATGAGCTTCTTTATTTACATGACATGCTTGTACAGAAGCTTTCCCAAAAACTGTCAGAGATCCCACTGTATGTCACTAAGGGAGTGTTTTCTGAAGGAAAACTGCTTACAAGAGTTACAATTTTGAGACCCCTATTACAAACCCAGCAGACTGGGTGGTCCTGGTTCCCATTCTCAAAGCTGTCAGAAGTAATAACCCTTATTAGTGACTTTTCATTAGGCTGAAATAGATTAGCTCCCCTCTACCAGAAGCAAGCTTACACATCTTTACACAAAACAGCAGCATATAAAATGGTAGCTTTACAACATTTCAGTTTCAATATGAGAATCCTTCCTTTGGTTTGTTTTTTTTAGGATCTCTTAACATAAAATGTGACATTAAGATGGAACATAGAGCCAGTACATCAGAGATGTCTCCTGGCTAGGAACAAATTAGTAACATAAACTAAGTATGAGGAACAGGTTTAAACTTCAACCAAAGCCAACATGAAGAAACAAAAAAAGGTGTAATAACATTAGCATATGCATTAAATATTGAGATCAACACCCTGAGTCATACAGAAATGGACAGAAATGTTAGTACCAACTTCAGTGAAGAAGGGAATAGAGAATCTTAAGTAGCAGAGAGTGTTTATTAACATCAACAGCAAGAAAACCCTGTAAATCCAGAAGCAGCAGGCAAAAGTGCATGGGCAATCTCTTAACTCAGTAGCATATTTATAAAACCAGTTACATTCATGCACGATGGGAAGTTATAGCTGCCTTTATCAGCCTTTCATGAAAGAATTTACAATTTCCCTTAACTATCATTTAAATAAATCCACAGAAGTTGATCAGTAGACCCTCAGACATGCTCTCTGCAGCTGTTTCTCAGTTTTTTAAGTGCTTTTAGTAAGTTCTATTGTTTCAAATAATAATAAAAAAATGGATTTACACAGAATCTTCCATTTTTTACATCTTCAAAACCCCAAAACGGAAAAAAAGTGATTACTTTCTCATTATTCCTCAACAGACTACATGAATATAACAGGCATTTATTGAAGGAATATAAAGAAACTATTGCAGTATCCCTCAGTGTCCGCCACTTTTACTACCTCATCAATTTTTGTAAAGGCAGTAAGAGTAAACCATGGTTAGACCTTTTGCGGACACCAGACAGTAAACTCTCCAGGTCCGGGCTGAAACTGTATGAGGAAAGCAGAGTGAGTTTTAGCGTGCGTATCTCCAAACTATGCTGCCCCAGCTGATAAGTCTTAAAAGTTGATATTAATCTAACCATTTCCAGAAGTCAGAAATAGCTGTGAATAATCAGGCAGAAAACTGACGAGTAGGACTGTTACTGCAATGTCTACCAGAAGCAATAGCAGACTGTCCCTGTTTGATCCACTGTAATGACTTGATACCAGCCCAGCTCACCACAGTCCCCATATATAGTAAAGAATGCTCCTGTGGCACATCACTCCTGCCTCCCTGGGGCCATGTGCCAAGCAGCACTGTTAAAAAGGAAGACTAGTAGAATCATCCCCTGCCCGAAATCAAACTCGATGTTTCACAGGGCGACCATCCTCCAAAGCCAGCAGAATAAATACAAGGGAATAATGTAGCGGTGCTAAGAGCAGCCTATACACTTGACTTAAGACTGAGAACGAACCACAACTCTTGTGACTGCTTCATCACAAGCCAGTGGAAATTATCTATAGCAATTCATTCAAAGGACACTTGCTCATTAGGAAGCCACAAGGGGTAAGCAGCCACAAAAAATTCACTGTCATTAATGAAGCTCTTACCTAAAAATTGAGCACACTCAGTTTTGCTGATAATGGCTTTTGATCCAATTCCACTTTCCCAGCAAGTTATCAAGTGCTTCAAACCTAGCAGGTTCCATTTCTCTTGTGCATTACACCTATCCCACTCAGAATTATCCACGACAAAAATTACAATGTACATCTAATATACATAACATCATCATGAACCCTAGAATCCTCCTGTCTTCTTGTGATCCTCACCATAACACTTCAAAACAAAGATCTAGAGAAAAGATCATCTCCAAGCAACTGAGAACACGATTCTAACATAAGGTGAATTACAAACCAACATGAATTACTTTGTTCTGTTCTATATGAAAGGCTGCAGCTTCTGGTGTTCAACGGACACAGTTAAAATGGAGTTGTGCCAGAGGAAAAACAAGATCAATACCGTACTGGTCTGACAGAAAGCCTGCAAGACCTGGATATTCATACCCTCCCCAAGAATAAAAATACATTAAGCAAAGCACTCCAAATTCATCATCATTTCACAAAGGAATAGGATGATTTAAGGATTGCTGTGCTGGACACCATCAAATTCAGCTAATAACATGGTGTTTCTAAGATGGCAAGAAGTATAATCCTCCTAATATGAGGAAGCTCAGAGAAACAAAACCCTTTTGATAAAGTTATTTAAGCTAAACAAAGCTCAACCAAATTATTCCAGACCAGTGATGCAGCAGTTCTTACCCAACAGTTACACAGACCTTGAATTATTTCCTACACATCCTGGAGAAATGTCTGCTAAATCCTTTAAGTGTTTTGCTTAAGCAAATAACTCCCATAAATCTTCACCAAGTATAAAAAGCTGCTAAAATCAAACAAGCAAGCCAAAGAAAAGAATAATATTTAGAACTCTGAAGGAATATTCAATGCTGATCAGCTCTTCCAACTGAGTTATGGTTACATTGTAGTGGAAGTGTCATTATTCCATCTGCTTTGTAATCATCGCTTTCAGAAGCTGAAGAATCCTGTGGTTACAGAACCTCTTGTCTACATAAATGAGACCCAAATTTGTTTTTCCATGAGTTCTTATGGGTCAGTGACCTACTACGAAAATGTTTTTGATGAAATCAAGCTCGTTTATTTTCATGTTGTTAAAACAAACCTTTTTGTTTTGTAGCCCTGGTCAGATGTACTAATGCAAACCAAAACCAATTCACTGAAGCATGCATCCTGCTTTCTTACTAGCTGCCCTTTGCCTGCCTTGCACTTTTCCTGTGTTTGGATTCCTCCTGTGCAGAGCTATTGACAGAGCTGCTAATGGCTTCCTTCACAAAAGAGGGGCCAATTTATTTTTTTTAACGTGTACAAAAGAAATAAAAGCTTCGCTCTTGCATCAGCAATAACAAGAAAACTGGGGCCGACCAGCAGTGGCTGAGTAATATGTAACTGTATAATTACGTGCTACAGACAGACATAGTAACTATGAAATCTGAGGATATTAGTGCCCTCCAGGAGTCCACAGCACATAAACACAGTTATCTGGAAGTGCCATTTTCCCAAATGTGTATACCCAATTAGAAGATAGAACCACTACACATCCACACATCTCCAAACAATTATTGTAAGTAGTTTTCTCACAACTTCATCAAATAGTCCCCAAATGGTAAGAAAGTGACAGCTGCTACATCATTTAATAATCTATTCCAACACCAGTTCCATAAAAATAAACACGTGAAGAAATATTGCTCTTGTTCACTTAAGGACAAGAGAAAGGAGGAGGGATTCATCCTTGAACTAGTTTATCACTGCAAGAGGCTAAATCAAGGTGGTCCAGCAGAAACAAAGCAGTAGGTAGTCCAGGGCACTCAGACCATCATCTGATCAAGGCATACCCTTGCTCCTTTTACCTGTTCTTTCTATTTTCTCACCAGACTGCATGCACAAGATGTAACTCATGCAAGGTATTTAGCAACAGTAGAAGGCAAAGAATGAAATTTCTACTCTGTAAGTATGTTTGTGCCACTCGCATCAACTACAGCTGCATATAAAGTGTCTGTCCAATGTGCAAGGACACAGACATTGTCAAACCTACTGTTGATAGATACGGAGCAAGTTTTGCCAAGTTGACCATGGATTTCTTTCCTGAATTAATCCACAACTACTTTTTCAGTCCTGAACTTTAAGCACAGCAATCAAAGAATTTGGTGGTAAACTAACAGTTTGCCATGTTAATAGGGTAACAGAAAGGGACAAGGTATTTTTTACTGTTTTCTCAAACTATCCTAAGAAATCGAAACCATTTCCAAGCATATAACCTGTATGAGCATCAAACAATGGTTCATCTGTGTACAAAGACAATTACACGTTTTGATGTCTGAAATAATGCTTAACTAATTTCAATAAAGGCTCAAGTTATATGCTCTGAAATCAGGAAAATAGCCAACATCAAGATCCAAATTGCAGATGCCTCTCACCTGAGGCCAAGCTATCATCAGAGCACATTACACGCCTAAGCACTGCTGTTTCCAAGCACACAGTGCCCACACGATGTCCAAAGTTTGCCTTCAAAAAAAACCCAGTATTTTTTTTGTGTGTTAAAGCATTTTCTTACTCTTCTAGAAGAGCCATGTTTCCATATTTTGCCTTTCTGGAAAATAGTGTAAGTGCCTTCATTTCAAAGCTATAGTGATAGCTCAGCTCTGTGGTACATCATTTGAAGTTCAACCAGTGAGCTCTTATGAATATTTACTGACCAAAGCTGTGGCCACAGTTGTTTTGAACATGCATTGTCCTGTCTTGCACTGGGGCAGAACATCTTTTCAGAGCTGCAAGAAGTGGCACTGACATCTGAAGTAGCCAACAGGTAGTTGTTTAAGTGCTTTACTGGACCAGAACACCACACACTGCTGGACTATTAACTGTAACAGTTCACAGCAAAAGATTCTGAAGGACAGGCAAAAACTGGAAGTTGCACTACACATGAACAAAATTCAAAAGGAAATAAATGCATTTTGGAGTTCAAAAAAAATTTAAGATTACCTTAAAGCTTTAAGTACACTTCATTTTGAGACGTGTACTTTATTACTCACTACGTATGAAGGCGATTTATCATTACTGGACAGTATCATTCTACTTCAGTCAAAGTAACATTTTCCTGATAAATTAATATCAATAATAGAACACATTATTCACTATCTGAACTGCATATCTGCATGAAACAGGCCATACTGGAGTATTTTCTTCAGACCTTAACTGTTGTGAGAATCTTGACTCTATATGGAAATGTATGTACTGGAGATCTTACAACATTCCTTTCCAACCAGAACAACTTTTTGGACTAAGAGTTGTAAATGTCCCTTCCCCCACCACAATTTTATATTGACTCTGTGTTTGAATTGTGGGAACAGCAGAGATATAAAATCTTTCCTCACCATATCTGCTATGTCCTTTACACAAATGACCAACTTTCCTCTGAAGTACTGGCAGTTAAGTAGTAGAAGAAAAATATATTTCAATGAAATCTTCCAGAGTAGCCAGTGTGCAGTAGTGAGAGAGCAGCGAAGTACGTGAGCCATGCCTTGGGAACATTGCTTTTTGCTGTTTGAGCCAAGAGCAGCACATAAAGCTGAATCAAAAGCAATATAAAATTAATGAGTTTCCTTCTTTCCTTCCAAGAATTAATAAAGGTGAGCTGACAGATTGAGCCAAGATGTGCCTCGATAAGAAACAACATTTGCAATCCTCCCCAGTGATTTACTCAAGTGTACTATTCACACTCAAACCATCAATATCTCTTATTATTTTATTTGGAGACACGCACACACTCATACACACCAAGAACTACCATGTACTTGCTATTAGTTTTGCTTTGTGTGATTCTCAATGTAAACTGAGATACTGACTGTACAACTAAGCAATCTACCATTTCTATCTTGTATAACAGTTGCCATCATATCTCCTGAATAAATCTTGTAGCTATTTATCTTTGCATTACCATTCACATTTCTCAGGGAAGCTACTGATTTTGCCTGGGATTTTTTTTTAAGCAAGTCTTACAGGAAACAGGGATTTGTTACTGCTGACCTGACTGCACTCTTTTCCAGTCAGATATCCAGCATGAGCTTCCTAGCAGGGCAAAGCTCAGCTGAAGTCCATGAAACACCTCTGCTCTAGACATTAAAAAGCAGCAGAGCTTTCCGAAGTCTCAGGCCTCTCCACGAAAAGCACAGGATATCCGTAGTCCCTGAATTTTAGGCAGATATTTCAGTACAAGGAGCGTAAGATTTGAAAAAGATCATAAGCAGCTTAGTTTCTTGCAACAGATGAAACATCAGAAAACATCCAGTACTGGCACTGATTTCTAGCCCACCTAGATCAGCATCCTGTTTCCAGCAGTGCCAATATGCAGGTGCATACAGAACCATAAGCACAGGACACATAAGCACAGCTTTGTTAGTTTGCAGCCTCACTCAGATAGTCTTCTTAGCTGGATCAAGTTTTTCATGTTCAGCATCCCTCAATGGATCTCTCTTTCATGAACACAGCCAGCCTTCTGCTGACCATCTGTGAGCTTCTATTTTAGTCCTGTAAGAGCTCCAACATTTTAGGATTTCCCTACCCCTCCTCCCCTCTCCATTTTCCTGTTCTTCAACCCTGAATTGCATCTACTGTATTATGTCACAGTCACTCAATCTCATAAGATACCTTCTACAATTCCAGAGACTGGGCATTTGGATTAAAACTGCCCATGAAGCAGTTTTCTGGAAGGCTATAGAAGGCTGATGAGAGATGGAGTGGCTTGGGTCTCAGCCCCTCTTCTAAGAGTATATCTTGATCATGCTGGTTATTTTACATATAACTCCAACAGCACAAGAGGCAAATTCGTACAAATTGCTCTTTAAGAAAGAAGGGACAAGGCCTGAGGTCTTGGCTCATAGTTTAGCCAATCAAATGAGTCAAGCCAGCTCCAAAATGCTTTGTCTGGCTGGAAATGATACCTGTTGTTTGAAGGTTAGGTGAATCTACCTACCAGTATTTAGAAAGATTCCATGGAGAATTCAGAGACCACTGGCTCCAATAATGAGACATAAACATCCCAGATTTAAAGTGAAGGCGTTACCCAGTTACGAGCCCACATAAACAACTAAAGACAACTCTTTCCCTTGGAAGAAAGGAAAAGCATTGGTGTAGACTAGCTCTGATTTAGCTATACACAAGAGACAGCAGAACAGCTCTGCGGCAAGACAGGCTGTTTGGGAACCAGGAAGTCACTCTGGTTTTATAACATGAGAAGACAGCACAGAGTAGGAGATCACAGCACTTGGATCAGCAATAAGAATGGCAGAATAATGAGAAAGCAGAAGTAATGATACACACCAGTAAAACCTGTAGTCATCCAGGCTCACAAAACCAGGAAGGTACCTCTTATGGAGATGCCCAAAGAACTGCATGATGCTACAGGAAGATGTGACATATCACTGTGATGTATTTGCACAGCCTTAACACATGAACATTTCAGGACTCAACTTTTTATATTCACATGGACATTAGAGAAGTCAAGAGCTCTTGTCTGGCTTCTGCCACAGAGGATGAACTAGAACCCAGACATAGCTCTCAAGATGTCACTTTGGGATAGCTGTTCTCTGAGAACAAGACAAAAGGCAAAGACAGGGAGAACGATTTCCTGTACTCCACAGAAACAGGAAATGCACACTGCTCCAGAGTAAAAATTAGAGAAGATTTAATCCTCCTCTAGACTTCTGGTGGTGGTGAATCAGCGGCAGGGTCAAAGTGTGGAATTAAGTTTTGTGCAGTAAGTTCATGAAGGAACTCCTGAACTGTGTATGAGGGTGTTGCTGCTACTTTACTGCTACCATGGTCAGAAAATTATACAGATTAGTTACTTATATTGTGGTCTTCACTTAAGTGCTAAGAACTACACTATGGCCACTTGAAGGGTAAGACCCACACCTCAAAACAACATAGCTCTTGAAGAAAGCAATAATGCTGTATCTATACAAGTTAAACCAAACACTCCAAATAAATTCCTGATTTCCCCATGTATTTTTCAGAGTGACTGTCTGAAAGGGAAGCCTTGGCCAAACCCCTAACTGGAAAGTAAAAAGGAATGGAAGTGACTCACATAATATTAGCAAGACTGTGCAATACAGTGTGCTCCATGACTGTCCCATTGGCCCCCAGGAGCAAAATCAACAGAACCTCTTTGGATACTCACACCCAAAACGTTCTAATTCATCACGTTAGACTCATCCTAATGTAAGCAGTCACACAGACACTCCTTTGAAAGGCAGTGCTGAACTTGCCTTGCAAAAGCAAGATAAAAGAGACTGCTGTTTCACACACTGGTTATAGGATTCCTTTTATTGTTTTAACTGGAGTAATATCTCACAAGATACGCGACAAACATTATTAACTATTAATTAAATATTAAGAAGCATCAGTAAGTAATATTTGAAGTTGCAGTCATAAGCCAATGCAGCAAGGAGCTTCGTATAGCTAGCTCAGACTCAGGCAGTGCAAGAATCAAGTATTAGTCTATCCCTCAAACCAGGAGAACAAGAACACACCTGAAAGTGGCACAAACTGAATTCCAGGTTTTTAAACTCTTTGCCAGCTCCCACAAAGAGTGGCTAAGTTTACATCAGGTCTCTGACAGAAACTGTTTGTGCCCATTTACAACAGGTTACAGCACTGACACACAGACTGTGATCTGGGATTAGGCAGCACAGGTTTGTTTTATCCTATTGATGGTGATTGCTCGAGCACTAATTCTGACCAATCTGAAACAGTAACTCAAGATTTGACATATGCTATACTTGGTTCCTCAGGAATGAATAGGGAATGCTGTCTTTGACAGCAAAAAGAAACTTGTCCTTCCAAAATGCAAAGACATTGCACCCTCAACATGCCTCCAAGCAGTTGTAATTCATGCCATTCATACCCTCCTCAGAGGGGAAGGCTCAGTGTCAGGAGCTGCCTGGGTAGCAGAACACAGGCACAAGGTAATCAATCCTTATTCCTGAAGCACCACCTGATCCTGGGGAGTTTGGTAGCAAACCTGGTGCTACACCAACTTACGTGTGGTAGCTTGAGAAGGTAGAAGAAAGTGTGCAAGTAATAAAATTGATTAAATATCAGATCACAGCTCTAAATCCATTTTAGTATGACTTTGTTCTCCAGCGTTTCCAGATAAGCATTTTATGATCACTGATTTCCAATTAGATACGCTATCCATAATGTCATGGGGAAATGCAGACATAAAAGAATAAAGTTTTTTTTTTCTGAAAGGTTACACTCAAACTGTCTTACATATTTACAAATGCATAGAGCTTCATAAATATGAGCATGGACACAGTTCCAGAAATGCATCTACACTGCACACACTGCAAAGCCTGTATAAACACTATAGATCTGTCCAGGCTGCCAAAGACTTGCAATAAGCCTTTGTTTACAACAGCAAAGAACTGTCCAATGCTTTCATTGTTTTGCCCCTCCTCTGAAGCACTTAGCAATCTTTCCACTCAGCATGTTAATTATGGAAGATGCTTTTTGTATTACATGATTTATTTAAAGCCTCTTCAATCTCAATTTATGAAATCCAGATTGTGAAGCATCACAAAGCAATTTATTCTTCTCCTTAGCATCTTTGGTCAGTAAGAGCAATCTTACTATGCCAAATAAATACATTTTAATACCTTAATCAAGCATTTGGGAAACCAGCTACAAAGGCCCAATGCACAATAGCATCTCTGCAGTTAAAGGTCAAATGCAACTTCCATTTCAATCTCTGTCTTAGCACAAAACCAAGCCCATACATGCATAGGCAAGGATTAAAATCTGGATTCTAGTTTTTCATTTGGTTAAAGCTAATAATTTTTTCCAACTTAGAAAAGATTTGATTTGGCCATGCTTACACATTTCCCCACTCCTCTAAACAACAAAACATATTTTTACTATTTTCAGATGTGGAGATCTTTTATGCTAGCTACAGACACTAATTTGAGTAGAAAGAACCAGCCATCAGCCAAAGTCCAGCCTTTTGAAGATAATACAGCTACGTGACAATTTCTGGCAGTTGGCTGTGGAAAAGTCAGGATCCGTTGGTGTCTTATATCCTGCCTCATTTTTCACATAAATGTGTGCCATACATCTGGCTCTGGAAAAAATCTCAGATCATCTTTTAGGCCCACCAGTATGCCTCTTTCTTCTTGATCTTCTCTGTACATGGAATATCAGAATCATTTTATCTTTAAACCATACAGAGTGTTAATAGCAAAGCATACAGCTGAAATGCTAAAATCCAAAATCATTGTGGGTGTAACACTTTGTACCAGTATAGCACTGTGTTTGTGCAGGCATATGTACGCTACTTCAAACCACCAAAAACAAAACCAGAGAACAGGATCAAAGTCAGACCTCTCACAGTTAACTACCAGGGGAAAAAAACAGTGCAGAAGGAAACAAGCTAAAAAAGAACTGGAGCTTCTGAAGCCTTCCACACACAACAGGCACAAGGTGTGGTTCTGAGACTGCTTCCCTGCTACTGGCAAAAAGGACATGACTATGACAATTTACAAGTGGCACTGTAAAGTTTAGCAGAACATTTCCATAGCTTCTTAACCACTTACTGAACAGATGCACACGTCTGCCCTGCCCAGTCTGTCATTCAACATCAACCAGGAGCATTTTGGAAAAAGAAGCACTTTGGAGCTAAAGGAAAAGTGATCACTAGAGAAGCCTGGGGAGAAGCTAACAAGCCTGAGAGGAGATAATGGACACACAAGTCACACTGAACCATAAGCTCTGCAAGCAGCACAGTATTACACTGCACCAGAGCACTGCTGGCTTATCTGAGGCTGAACACCAGTGCAACAAGTAGAGGGTAGTAAGCTGTATGCACCAATTACATCCATCGATTTTGCCTCTTAACTTCTTCTGGTCAACTACCTCACCAAGAATCTTTATATTTTGGAATAGAACTATAGAAACTTATTGGAATAAATTCACTAGAAACACCTCTGGTTTTCCACTGGTCATTCTGAAGAATTCTTAGGACTCAGCAAAATAACTTCTATTACTCAAACCACCAAATTTTACTAAGAGGCAATAGCTAAAATTCCTGCACCTTTGGCAAGCTGAGTACAAACATGCCAAAGTTAGAAGTGGCTTCTACCTTCCACATTATTTCTTAGCCTTGTACCGTACCATCCATCATTTTACCATAAATTGCATTATGCGCTTCCTTCAACTGGTATCGACAAGCCTTATTAAGCTAATATAAAATTTTGGCAACACACTGCTCTGTATCTAAATAATGCCTTTAGATACCCCAACTGGTACTGGGAGCATTAATCTCCCACAAAAACAAAAATCAGAGTCAAATCCAAATACCTGGAGAAACACCATCCCGGTGCCTGTGGCAGCAGTGGCCAAGAGCTTTACAGACATCTGACTGAAAATTTACTTAGACTATTATGCAGGACATGTCAAACAGAATTCTGTTAATTTACTCCGTTAATAACGATGGATTTGCTTCACTATCCAGACAAGTGAAAATATATTGTACTAAAATAATATTGGTTTAAGGGTACGCCCTTTGAACGATCACCATGGGGCGGGTGTAGAACAATATACATCCACTGTTACTTTGAATGGAAGACCTTTATATATGGTATCTTGCCAGGAATAGAAATTACTCTTGTTTTTTCAAGTCTGACTCAATGCAGCTGCTGTGTTTCAAAAGTTAATGATTACTTTTGCATCTACTTCAATAGATCAAAAAGGAATGTTATTCCAAAATCGAAGCAGTATAAGCAATTTTTATTTGTTATTTGAAAGAAATTAAATGGAAAAAAGCCAGGTTTTTAAAATTCAAACAGCATACTTTCTTCATTAACATTTTGCAATGTTTGACAATACTTAATAAAATAGCTTTAATATTACCTAAAATGTTGCAATTTAGCCTTTATAAGTTATGCCAAACTTTCCACAGTTCATTCTCCAAAGCCTACTGACTCACAGTTTTGTCCTAAAAATGATTTAAGCTAAAATACAAAAAAATTGCAAGTTTCCAGGCCTCCCTTTCATAACTACATTAATTTAGGAAATATTTTAATGACAGGCAATCCTAAAAGAGAGGCAGAGATGCGGTATGTTCAACAGGCCAAGTTAAGAGTCCGTACAGGAAAAAGAGAGAGACTTTCAAAACTCACATCCTTAAAGAGACATTATCAAAGGTTTCACATTCCCTAACTTCTGGTTTCATAAAATAATGATTTTCACTTGTTAAAAGAGCAGGATCTTCAGAAAACAACACACTTGGATAACATTTGAGTATTATTTCTGGTTTCTAATAGCTAGCCCTTCTCCCAGATATTTTCTGAACTCATTACGTAGTTTAACTAAGTCTATCTCTGTCCATTAGCATAGATTTTGTATATAGGTGAATACAAATATGTAATCTACATGGAATATGAAATCGTTATAAACAAATCTTTTTTCACCTATATACCAGTTTAAACAGTTGCCCAGATTATGACCTTTTGATAATGTTATTAAGATTCTGGTGTCACTGACAGTTCCATTTTCTTGGCAAGCAATTACACATTTTACTTCAACTATTAATTATCATGCAATATAAATTAAACTGTGTTTAAAAGCATACCTAAATTTAAACAGGTACCCCTCTCGTTTCTTGAAGGAAGTTTACTTTATCATCGTGAAATACTGTAAATGACCTTTAACAATGAGGCAGAAAACCTGTAGATTTCCCACAGATATAGAAATAGATATACTTACAGCCGTTCAAGTTGTTTTAGATCCTGAAATGCTCCACGCTCAATCACACTAATCTGATTTTCTTCCAAGTGTCTGCAATTCCAGAAAAAAGTTAATTTTAAGACAACAGAATACAAAAGCTTCCCTGATTCTCGTCACATATGCTACAAAGGCCATTTCACAGAAGTACAAGTAACACTTATAATCAGAGATGATTAAAAACATGGCATTGTTTCTTTTGGTCAGTAACACGAAAGTGAGTCAAAAATTGCCTCCTGACTGCCAGATTTGCAAAATGGTTTTGTTCCTAAACTTTTATAGCCATAACCATTATGCTCAGAAAGGTGTTTGTCTTGAAGCTGATTGTTACATCTTTAGTATATTACTCTTTGTTTATATAATGCAATTGAGATAACTGACTCCTAGAGCCCATAGCAGGAACCTACTCAATGTCAACATATATTTTTGTCCAGGCTTTGTGTTCTGCAAAAACTTCAAGCTTGACCCAGAGTAAACCATTCATAAGCAACCCAAAGGGGCTCAAGCCCTCAAGAAATACAGCCACAGCAGCTATGTGTCACAGCCCTGTATAGTTCTGCTGTACAACATGGTGGAAACCCTAAAGGTTTCCACTGCATCTGACCCAGCTTTTTTTGACCTCTGAGACTAAGACAAGGAGAAGTTACAAGCAATGGAGACTAGCTTCTCTTTGATTTACATGGTGCAGGAAACGACTGTTCATTTACACAGCTGAAATGCTCTTTAGAGGTATAGTGGAAGCCAAGGAACAGAAAGACCAACAGCTCCATTTAAGCCAGATTTTCCTCTCACACACCCATATTCTGCTTCTGTAAGAGCATTCACGTACATAGACTTGGTCTCTAGGCCCTCTGAACATTTTATGTGGCTTTAGCTGTAACACAGAAAGGAAGAACTTAACACACAGTAAGTCTGGGCTCAGCCAAGACTAACTAGTGCAAAAGCACCATTCTTGCTTGTTCCCAACAGCCACTCCTCCGTTCCCAATCCTATGAGATGCTCAGAGCGGTTCAACTGGATAGCAATTGAGAAGAGAGACAGCAAGAGAGTATTCCACAACTAAAACCACATAAGAAGATCAAAAAGTGAAATTTAAAAACCCCAAACATGTGAAGCAGAGGTATGCTCCTAAGCGGGGGAAGAAAAACAGCACAAGGAAAGAGAAACAAGATGAAGTTACAAGGGCTAAAAGGAAAACATGCACAAAGGAATATTTTGCATGTATGTTGTCAGTTTGAGACTGGAAGCTGGTTTCTGTTGTACTCCTCTACCAGTTTCCAGATCACTTGTTTGTTGCCGGGAAAGAGAAGCAGATTTCTTTCTAGGAACTCTGGGACAGGTTTTATGTTTCTGTGCTTCCAACTATATCCCCATTGCACATGGGGAAACCTTTTAGTTTTATATCCCCATTGTACGTGGGGATAGATCTGATTTTAATGGGTACATTCTGATTTTATTTCTTATGACTTGTATAGCAAACACCTCACTCCTCAAAAACTGAAGGAACATGTTACGTAAACCTGTACTGCATACAGAACAAAAAGAAACATCATGTAAAGATGGCAGGCCTTATTTTGCTTATTGTTACAGGCATTCAGCAGAAATGACTGCAACAGCATTAGACAATGTCTGACACTATAAAAAAAACAAAACACAACCAAACCAAGACAACTACCGACACTAATGATAATATAGTACGTGTATTTCAATAGACTTGCAAAATGGTATTGACAGTTGGGATGGGAGCCAAGGAAATCTAAGTAACTTCACTGTTAGAGAGGAGAGAAACACCACAGGAACAGAAAGTCTTCCAATAGATTTGAAATGTTTTCTTAGTATCTGACAACTTGTTCAAAAGTGTTAAGGTAGTAGGAGAAAAGACTGATCTCAATTCAATTCCTTCATTCATTGAATTATCACCAAGTGTCTGTAACAGTTCAACAGGTGCAGTTTTAAGGCTTATTTTAGAAGATACCCAAAGTAGAACACTGACTACAGAGGGCAGTCTTCAGAATTACACAAAGGAATTTTCAGCGAGCTGGTCAGATTACGTCCTGGGTTCAGCTGGTCATGTCCTGGTTATTTTAGTCCTTCCCAGTACCTGGTGCAGTGCTACTGTGTGTTAAGTAGCACCGTGTTAAGCAGTGTGTTAAGTCTGAGTGTATTAAGTCTGAGTTAAGTAGTGTGTTAGGTCTGAGTTAAGTAGTGTCTGAGAACAACGCTGATAATACACCAATGTTTTAGTTGTTGTTCAGTAGCACTTACTCTGATGGAGGACATTTCTGTCTCATGCTCTGCCAGTGAGGAGGGGCACAAGAAGGCAGGAGGAAGCAGAAACATC
>JBCJKH010025669.1:0-14474 GCA_039877255.1 Loriculus beryllinus
CTCAGTAATGTTTATTCTAATCAAGGACTTTGTGAGTCTCATGCTCTGCAAGGGAGGAGGGGAAGCCAGGAGGAAGCAGAGACAGGGCACCTGGCCCAAACTAGCCAAAGAGGTATTCCATACCACAGCACGTCATGCCCAGTATATAAACTGGGGGCAGTTACCCGGCAGGGCTAGATCACTGCTCGGGTCAGGCTGGGTATCGGTTGGTGGCTGGTGAGCGGTTTTATTCTCTTCCCTTGTTATTTCCCTTATCATTATTATTATTGGTGATAGCAGTAGTGGGTTTGTGTTATAGCTTAGTTACTAGACTGTTCTTATCTCAACCCACGGAAGTTACATTCTTTCGATTCTCTTCCCCATCCCTCCAGGAGCGGAAGGAGAGAGAAGGGGAGCAATGAGCAAGTGGCTGTATTGTTCTAAGTTACCGGCTGGGCTTAAACCATAACATCGCTTTCCATCCACTAAGGAAGTCCAGGCTGAACTGACCCAGTACAGCTGTTCTCATATTCTCAATATACAGCAAGACCCATGGATGAAATAAGAATTACCACCCAAATCCATTAGTTAAGTAAAAGGCACAGAGAGTAGAACTGTGGCAGCCAGACATGACATTATATGTGTTTGAATTGTTCAGTCTTAGCTTGATCAGGCGGTCTGTAACAGACCATCCTTCTATTGAGCATAATGCTATAATTAAAAATAGCATCCCCCCACATATGAGGAAGGAAAATGTTAATCCTGTTTTGCAGCAGAGGAGTCAAAGAACAGGGAAATTAAGCATTTCCCTAGAAATTAATCCATTAACGGGAGGATGCTGTACTATGGAGTTTGCCTGATTATCCAGTTGCCCCCATCATGTAATGTTTTCCTATATTAAGGACTATACAATAAATTTGTTGATTTGGGAGATTTGGACTTGCTTCCTGAGTCCCAGTCGAGTGCTTTAGCCAAAGAATATCTCATGCTTTAAACTCCAGAAGAAACTACTTCATCACAAAAATCATTATTTCATTTAACATTTTTACCCCCATCCTTATGACACCCTGCAGCTACCTCATAATATAATTTTAGCTCATTCTGCCGAAGCAAGGACCTTGTTGTGTAAAATGTCCATCATCACACTTTCCACTGCTGTAAATACCAAATCAAAAATCATAACGAGAACTTAATGCAATCTCAGGAACATTCACTGAGATATGCTGTGGCAGGTGATTACCAGGGCTGCAGAAACGGATTATTCCTGACTCTCACACGGATGCGTTGTCTTAATAAAAGATACAATTGACCAAAGACTTGAGCATCCTTAAATAAGTGTTAAGGAACTGTATATTACTAAAGATTGGACAAAACTGTATTTGGAACATGATTATTATTCTATATGAGGAAGCTAAGTATAAGCTAATGGTTGAGCACAAGAAATTGTACCTTTAAAAAAAAATGTAATTGTCCTGGTTTTAGCTGGTATTGAGTTGATTTTCTTCCTAGTAACTGAAGGGCTGTTTTGGCTTTAGTGTAAGAATAATGTTGGTAACACACTGATGTGTGTGTTGTTGATAAGTAGTGCTTGCTTTAAATCATGGACTTTTCAGTCTCTCATGCTCTGCCAATGAGGAAGGGCACAAGAAGACGGGAGGAAGCAAAGACAGGACACCTGACCCAAACCAGCCAAAGGAGTATTCCACATCACAGCATGTCATGCCCAGTATATAAACTGGTGAGAGTTGGCCAGGAGATGCCGGTCACTCGTTGGGGATGGACTGGGCATTGGTAAGCAGGTGGTGAGCAATTGTGTTGTGAAATACTTGTCTTTCTTGGAGTTTATTTCTCACTTGCTTTTTATTTCCTATTATTTATTATTGCTTTTGTTGTTATTACTAATTATATTTTACTTAGTTTCAATTCTTAAACTGTTCTTATTTCAACCCATTTTTTTTTACCTTTTTTCCAATTCTCTTCTCCACCCCACCATGATGAGGGGGTGGTATTTAGTTGCTGGCTGAGCTTAAACCATGACTTATATCACCGGCTTAGATGTCAGCTCTACTAACAAGTCAGAAATTCCTCCATGTAAGCCCATACTCACACAAAGAGATGATGTAAATAAGGGGTTTCATGGGATACAAGTAAAGTTAGACTACAACTGTGAGGTTTTGCAAATAAGTGGTGCATGAGTTCCTTAGAAAAAAACAGTCACAAATAAATAACGCAACCTGAAATTTTCTCATACTGCTCCTTATTTGTTTATATTTTTAGCATATGCTTTGAAATAACATTTTATTCTCTGGATTATAGTTATTTGCTACACAGAGTCAAACTGCAGTATTTAGGAGATAATACTTTTCATGGTCTCATCCCACCAAATATTTTGGACAGCTTTTATTTTTTTGAACAGCAGAGCTTTTCTAATCATTTCATCTATAGACTTTTATGAGGCAGCAAATATTTAATGAAGTAAGATTTAAGACTTATACACTAGTTACACTTGTGATCCCAAAAATATTACAAAACAAAGTTTCTGTAGGAACAACTCTGGAGCCCCCAATGGGCTGGATCTAAGGTTGCATTAAATTAGTCCTAAGACTTACCTATCTTCTTTGTCTCAGATTTTTTCCTCCATTAAAAAAGCAGTATGCTATATTGATCTGTTTAAAACCTGTTTGTCTTGATTGGCTTCATTAATTTTTAAGGTATATATAGAAACATCATCATGAATTGCTGTACACTTCCTAATAAAGGGCTAGCTAACTCAGAAGCTTGACATCTCTTTGGCCTCCCAACGTTTTCCATGTCACAGGTTTCATAGCTGTCCTATGACTAATCATGTTTTCCAGAATCACTCTATTCAAGATCAACAGACGCACAAATATTCAGGAGTGTCTTTTCAAGAAAGAAAATGGAAGGGGATGTTCTGATGTCATGTCTGTTCTATACCCCACCATATTAGCTTATTTTTTTCTGCAAGAACACTCCCATAGATACCCACACCTGCAACTTCTAAAATAAACATTAAAACCTGGATAAATAAAGACTGGTCTGACAGCATGGTATCATCTTAGGAAAGGAATGTGAGAAATTTCTGAAGTGCTGGTCCTATCAAAGAGCCACATTACCCAGGGCTTACCCTGTAGCATTGGGACTTTTAACAGCAGGAATATTTTATACTAATTTTCATTTAATAGCTCATAATCACAACCCTGGTTTTTTATCTAAATACTTTTTTTTTTTTAACTGAGAAAGAAATTAAAACTCCATTAAAAGTTCCAAGCTTCCTAACCCCATTGCCTCATAGTGCCCAATGACATTCACAGTACTTAGGTTGCCATAGTTCATGTATAAATCTTGGTGTATAACAAATGGCAAAAATGATGGATGCAAAAAAAATTACTTCAAGGACATAGAGATCCAAATGATTGTTTGGCACATACAAAGTGAAAACTGCATTTACTTGATATAGGAATATTTGGAGACCATTAGAGAAATATGATAACTTTATTCACTATAAAATAAGGTGCCTTTATAGCAATTAAAATATAATACTGTAAAAAAAAAAAAAAAAGGATAGTACAATAATAGCCCTGTTAGCCCAAATCAAAACCTAAACAAATCATAAAACCATCCAGCCCTAGAAATAGGGACTGCTCATATCCTGCTGTACCCTTAACAGACCTGCAAAAGCATCTACCTACCCTGCATACCCTGAAATTCAACAGCTATAAGTGAACTGGAAAACATGAGATCCCTTTGCTGAAGAATGCTGATCCAGCTCTACCACCCTGGAACAAGGAGGGGATCCAGTTTGTCTGCTTTTGCCAGTCCCCAAGAGGTAACTTACTCTTTCACAAGGATTAAAAAGTACAGGTTTAGAATAACATGTGGTCTCATGTATTAGAACTAATAGCTGAATATTGTCCAACAGTCTCTCATAATGTAAAACATGAACATATACATTTCTAAACATCTGAATATATGCACGTTGAGATATATAAATCTCAACATTGAGTGAAACAGAACAGACTCCTATCAGAGCTACAAAGGCACCAGCAACTACACTAAAACTATTCTACCTCCAGAGGATGTAAGAATAACCTCTTAGTGATTCAGAGAACTGTGGAAAAGTAAAATTCAGGTCACACTTGCTCCCTCAGCTTAGGGAACCAGCCCTCCCAAACCGATTTCTCCATAAAAAGGGGCAGCTGCACGTTATCTACTACACTAACTCTTTTCCCCATCTGGAAACACGACCTTTGCCAGCATAAAACTGATTTCTCAGCACCACTGATGCTGTGTAAGCTGAAGAGGAATTTTATTTCAGTTACGCAGCTGCAAGCATACCTCTTTTATCATTATAATTCCCTATCTATTTTTTCCAATATTCAGAATGATGAGATTCAGCATATCAGAACAAGGTCCTATCTCTTTAATTCAATGCTATAAACTGCAATATAGAAGAAGTTCTAGCAAGACTAAACACTAAAAAGTTGGACACGCTAAAGAAAAGTTAATGGCCACAATCCTCTGCTCTTGATCCAGCTGCCTCATTCGCTTACGTAAGGAGCGACAATGGCATGGATTGATACACTGCTACTGTCAGCACAAGTCAAGCTTACAGCTTTTGTCATTGGAAACACACATCATTGTCTAATGAACTGAAGCAGAGATTAAGAAGCTTAGCAAGCCAGACGGTAGCAAGAAGTAAAACCTCAAAGAAAAGTTTATTTGAACACACCATCAAATTGCCTGTTAAAGGAGACAAATTTCATCTAGTTCTACAATGATTATCCTGTATATATTTATACAGAACATACAGAAATCCTTTTGAAGGGATCATATTATTTTAGCATTTAAATGTGTCATGTGAGGGAAAAAAAACAAAACCTCCTCACATAGGATTACCACAGTACTGGAGTTAAGTTACCTTTTCTTAGAATAAAGGAAGAAAATTAAAAAATATTTTTTAATAAATAGAGCAAAGTCAGATATTTGGTATAAAGAATTTTTTTCCAGAATTATGATAAAACATTAACAGATTTCAGCAAATGAAAGACTTATTTTTTCAAGATGTTGGGATATGAAAACTTGTTTATTTCAACAATGATGGTTTCAGGAATGCTGTTAATTTAGTAAACAATAAAACAAACACATCAAAAAACACTAACTTCCCAAAATAGGTAATGATCAAGTGTCATGGTTTAAGCCCAGCCAGCAAATCAGAACCACACAGCTGCTCACTCACTCTCCCTCTTTTTCCTTCACTTGCTCCTGGAGGAATGAGGAAGAGAATCGAAAGAATGTAACTCCCATGGGTTGAGATAAGAACAGTTTAGTAACTAAGGTATAACACAAACCACTGCTGCTACCACTAGTAATAATAATGATAAGAGAAATAACAAGGGAAGAGAATACAACCGCTCACCACCCATCAACCGATACCCAGTCCAATCCGAGCAGTGATCTAGCCCTTCCGGATAACTGCCCCCAGTTTAAATACTACTGTGGTATGGAACACCTCTTTGGTCAGTTTGGGTCAGGTGTCCTGTCTCTGCTTCCTCCCAGCTTTGCCCCTCCTCCCTGGCAGAGCTCAAGACTGAAAAGTCCTTGATTGGAGAAAACATTACTGAGCAACAGCTAAAAACATCAGTGTTATCAGCATTGTTCCTAGTTTAAAGTTGAAAACACAGCACTGTACCAGCTACTAAGAAGCAAAAGAATGACTGTTACAGCTGAACCCAGGACACCAATGTGGAGCTGAGATGAATAATTCATATTATAAATCTATGATAATATATCTTGGCATTCACCAAAACATGATGTCGTCAGCTCAAATCCCACAGCTTTTATATAGGCCAAGCTCCACATTAACTTGGCTGAAAATAGGAGGTTTTCCTAGTGAAGAGATGACTTCATGTAAAAATCATAATTAAACTCCAGGAAAAGGACATAGCACACAACTAAATGTAAATTAATATGATTTCCAACCTGAAGAATTTAAAGCCCAAAAATATAAATGCAGCTAAGCACTGAAGCACCAAACACCCAGTCAAAGAGTCCCCAAGGAGTCTTTTTACTTTCTGCAGTAAGTTTTAAGTAAGTCTGATAAAAAAAGAAAATCCTTCTATTATGTTTGGAGGATTATCTGGTTTGAAGTAAGTTATTTTTTCAACCTTACTGCAGTGGCTCAGGGTTTGTTTCTGCTGCCAGTTTCTCACAGGACTAGGAGCAGCAGAGGCTGGCTCTACCCTTCAGCCAGGCTCAGCTAACCCATCTTCACAGCCCCAAGGGGACATACCCAGGCTCCAAGCTCCCTGCATCTCACATCTATATACCACTACGCAGATGAAAATACCTGTATATTCTGCTTTATATACATTAACTAGCCTTGGAAAGAAAATGTATCTCATTTATCAGCCTGAGACTCTGACAGTGCTTCACAAAAACTGAACATGCTTATTTTAACAAGACAATTCAACCCCTGAGTTACAAGGCTGCAACTGCCACATTTTTCTGTTGGATCCTCACCTAACTGGGGCAGGTGAAAAAAAGCCTATCAGTAGTTATTCAATACAAACCAGGTCTCAGCTCCCACATTCTGGAGCCAGCCTGCCTGTATATTCTCTTTGATCAAAAACTGTTTCAAATAGCAAGTGAATGCATTGGAAGATGCTTTCCCTAGGCACAGTAGAATGAAATGAAATGCTATACAGCCCAGGATGAAAATCTTAATTGTCAGAAATATGCCTGATCCAGTGGATCCACTGGAGTGGAATTCTTTACTTTTCCAAAGCCTGTGTTTTGCTGTAAGACCTTTATTATATTATCACCAAAAAATAGGTAAGGAAGAATCTGCTAGAATCGAAAGCTTTCATTTAGTCATTGTAATAAAAAGCATGAGCTGCTTTTTCTCTGAAACTGACCTTTTAAAATTACTTTTTACAGGTTCAGGCTTCCTCTTATAGGGAAAAAGACTTCACTAACATAAGGTTGCTAATTAGACAGTGCTGACAGCATACATAAACACATTAGCACTACCACCCATGTCGCTAAAACCACTCTGATTATTCTGCTTAGGACAGCTGAAAACCAGGATTTTCTCACCTATGTAACACTGAAAAAGAGATTTGCTCAGGAGAAGAAAAAGAAAGAGAGTTATTTCTCTCTTTTTTCTGTCAAAATTGCAAATAGCTGGAGAAAACTGTAAAAATAACACAATCTCTTCTATGAAATTTTAATATTCAAAAACTGTCACTGAATCTGGACTGTCATTTGGTGAATTTCACTCTGTGATTAATTAGCTTTCAGGAAGACTCATCCAAGCCCATAACTTGCAAATTGAAAACAGTAATAGGGAAACCTGCAATTCAAATGTTCAAGTAAATACAAAGCATTTCCACACTGATTGAAAAACAACACAAATTCTGCTTAAAGAATGTCAATAGATAATTTACTCTCTTGATGATGTACAAATTTTAATAGACTTCATCGGGACAGCTGAGTAAATTGGATGATCTATAAGAAAGATCAGAACAGCAGAAGGATTACATGATAGGCTCATATTAGTAATGCTGTAAGATGCCCCAAATACATGCAATAATTAATATGATTTTTTTTCTACTGGAAATTCTAATGATTTTTTTTATTTACTAATCAATGCAATACATTCAAATAATCTCATTTTGAAGAGAATCTTCCTGGCAGCGCAATGTGTCAGTTGCAATTTTCTAACAGCATGGGCTGAAAGTCCCTAAAAGAGTGAATTACAGTAATCAGTCCTTGAGATGACAAAAGCATTTATCAGCATCTCTGTATCTTTACTGCTGATCAAGGTCTCAGCTTGGCAATGATACAGAGACTGTAAAACGGAGCCTTTGTAACAGATGCAAATACTTACCAACTGGTAAATCTAAGAGCAACATGACACTTTGTGACCAGATGCATCAAATGATGCTAAAAGCATTACAGAATGTAATAGCCAAACAGAGAGACTGGAAAATAAAGAATGATTTTAAAATCCAGCAACATAATTTGTGCTCTGTGAAGCATACCATTAGGACATGTATTTTTCTAAATAGATTAAACTTCAATAAATGAGAACATAATTAGGAAGAAATAGAATAACTTCTAAATTTGTTCAACACTTGGTCACCAAAAACAGATTACTGCTGTTGGCAGACTTCTCCATTCTTCTAATTAAAGCCAGCTATTTAAAACACTTTCTTCCTATTAATCTGACACATTTGATGCAGGAATTATAAAATTTAACATCCTCTAATTAAACTATTTCCACCTTGTACTTCTCAGTAAATGGTGATATTCTTTTCCCTAAGCAAAATAAACAGCCCCATGGATTTCTTGGGGGCTGAAGCCATGAGCAGTGTTTGACAACTGCAAATGCAGGTAAAACCACTAGCTGCCTTTCAATGACTTCACTGGGTGTGGAGATTACCTATGCTGAAGACATTAAGAACATTGCGTATTTTCTAGAAGAGCATCCTTCCTGATCAAAATCAGCAATACTTACAGAAATACACCCTCACAATTAGCTACTGTTGATCACCGTAAACAACCCACAATATAAAATTCTAAATTGGATTGCAAGTTGCAAGACAAGAGCAGGGCTTCCATAAAGACAGCATTCATGCTCCTATCAGAGGTGTGATCTGGGAAGTGTCTATAGCAACTCTAATACACAATAACTGTAGAAAATTTGCCAAAGCAAAAGAGCCATAACCAGTTTTATCCAATACCTGCAGTTTGAGCAGGAAAAGACTCATATCACCCGATAATTTGAGGTATCAGCAAGTGGATGACTTCATCAGCCTGAGAAAATACAAATGTATACCCATCTTTCAGGGACAAGGCTCTTGCCCTCAGAGTACAGGTTTTTGTAGAATTGGTGGGAATTACACAAAGGATATGCTCCATCCCTTTTGCTCCAGCTGTATAGTAAGGAGTGTAAGATTGATGGGGACTGGAATAGAGCAGAGGAAAAAAAGAAAGTGAAAAGGCAAGTGTTAATTCCTTGTCTGTGCAATTAAGACATTTACTTTGTTTAGAAGATGTGGATTTCTCTTCTTATATATGTGGAAATAAACAGCTACCAACTAAAAGTCAGGTGCAGCAGCACAGAGAGAGCCTGGAACCCAGGACTAAACCCAAACAGGCAATTCCTGCAGTGTTAACTCACCTGCAAATCTCACCCACTTCTGCTGCTTCTCTCTCCAGCCCTTGCATTTTCATTCTCAACTATGTAGCTCCACTGCTTCAAGAAGACAGAAGGGGCATGGTATATGCAGACTGTAACCTGGAGGATATAGGTAGTCTCTAGAGAAGATGGAGATGTGACACTGAACATCCTCAGCCTGAGGAGACCACTAAAATGAAGTAAGGTCTTCCACTCTTAGGCAAGTGTCCTAACAACAAAAGGTGACATAAAATGGCACCAACAACATGATTGTGCTTTAAAATAAGCAACTGATACAATTTTTAGTCCTGGAAAGGACGAAAAAGATGCTCCAGGTCAAAGTAAGGACTGCGCGTACCTCTACCTCCATCTCAGAGGGGACAGCCTGGAAGAGACCTCAGAAAATCTCCAGTTCAGCCTCTTTCACAAAGCAGGGTCAGGCGCGAAGTCACACAGTAACTTGGGCAAGGCCTTATTCAGTCAGGTCTTGAAAACCTCCAAGGATGCACAGGCTCTCCAGAGAACTTGCTCCACTGCCTGACTGTTCTCACAGGAACAATCTTTGAACACCTCGTGTTGCAGCATATGTCAATTATTTCCTGTCCTCCTGTAATGCACCACTGTGAAGTGACTGAACCTGTCTCCTGGCTAATATCCCCCTAAGTATGGGGAGACAGCTGTGAGCTCCCCCTGAAGCCATCTCTTGTTCCAGGCTGAACATACCCAGCTCCCCATCTTCTCATAGGACAAATGTTCTAGACCCCAGTCAGCTTCATGGACCTCCAGTGCATCCAGTCTAGTGCACTGGCGACCAAAAACTGGATGCACGATCTAGATGCAGTCTAAGAAGTGCTGAATAGAGATAGATAATCCCTTCCCTTGATCTGATGGTTGTGCCCCTGCTTAAGCAGACCAAAGACTCCTGGCTGTCCCTACTGCCAGGGCACAGTGCTGGTCCATGCTTAGCTGCCCACAGGGTCCCAGGTTGCATCAGCATGTGTGACATGTCACAAAGATAGGAAACCAGGAGCATTTCTCCCTCCTGTCAATAGACACAAGAGTGGCACCTGGAGCCCTCTTTCCTACAAAAGTATTGACAATGTGACTAATGGGTTAGTAGTAAAATCATGCTTCAAGTGGGAAAGACAAGGCAATTCCCCAGTACTTCCTAAAAAACTGGGACAAAACGTTATCCCAAAGAATTTTTAACATGCTAGGCAACATGGTATCTTTGGAGACCACAGAATCACTGAGGTGTATGACTTACCCATGTGGAACTGGACCTTCTGAATTTGGTATTAACTGTCCTTTTGTTTAAAGCTTCTGAGCACTGCCTCATACACCTTAGATCAGATTTTTAAAGACACCAAAATATTGTTTATGGACACTTTTAATATAGCATAAACTGAAATGAGAGCAAAAATGTGTTTTTAGTAGTGCATATAAAAATTCAGTACAGGGAAATCCCACAAACAGGTCTAGATAAAATCCTCTCTTAAATTTTATTAACTGCCCAAGCCTCCACTTTTCCTGCTGTAAATTAAGTGCTAATTAATGTTTGCTTCTTACTATGGAGTGGCATTAATATGACAGGGAACAAGATCACAAACTATAAAAAAACACACAAAACACCTGATTAGGACCCGTCACTGAAAAAGGAACCCAACATATAACTAATTAGTTTTACTAATCTTAGGTACTGCTGAATCTTATCAGAGGTCTTACATCAGTGTAACTCCCATTCCTATACCATGATACCATCCAAGGAGCTGAACAAACCCTTGCTTTACATTTTCAATCATCACAGCTGTCATTTCTGTGTTAGTTCGAGGAAGAAGCTGCAGCTTCACTACAACATGATCTCATTTGCTGTGCCATCAACATGGGAACTGTCTTTTGCTGACTTGACAAAAAGAAATAAATACTAGATTTTGAAAACATATTTAAGATTTATTATTTTTTACTAAAAGATCAGAATTTAGCAGAAAGACTTCATCAGGCCATAGAACTACCCATTTTAACCTTAAAGATCTCCCTCAGTGTACACTTTACACAAATCATCCCTCAATGTATTTAAGTTTTCAGAACCTTAATGAACAAAACAGAACAGGCTTCTTTTAATATACTATTTTGTCAGCATGCAAAAGAAAAACTGGATACTGAACCAAGTATTACGTTAAATGACATGCAGTATATGGAACTATATGTATGCAGTAGCGTACTAGTTCATTGGGCACAGCAATGGGACTAGATGGGACTCCTTCCTTCAAAATATTCTTCTAGATCATTTTCTGAAAATACATTTCTGCAAGCGGAATTTAGTGCACACAGCTCCACAAATTTCAGGGAAAAAAATGCTAACAAATAACAAACTAAAGTGCTGACATTGCCAACAAGTTTTTTCTCATTTCATTACAAGGATCTAGACTTGGAACAACAGTATGAAAGAGTTGATATTAGTAATTTCTCAAATGAAATTGTGCTGCTAGGTAATTCTGACAGCTTTCAACCACAGATAGCTCACACTAATGAAGATGGATGCTATATTAGCAGAGGGGTGGTGGAAAGTTGAAACACTGCGCATCAAGGGAGCTGAGTCCTGCTCTTGTGGACTCGTTTTGAGGGACAGCTTAATTTCATTTTTCTTTTCCCTGAAGCACTGGAGTTTACTCCAGGTAAGAAGAAGTTTGAGAGGATCCAGGAGCATGGATGCTACGTCTTCACTACAAGTTCAAATGACCCTCAGATTTCACATCAGAAGGAATTTAAACTTTTCCTACAGAACAACTAGACTTTTGACAGTGTGGTTGGCTCTTGGGAACATCCAGGAATTGTAGCTGGCTAAATTATTGTCATCTCAGAGACAGGACATGGGCAATTCCCTCAATCTCTCTCATTTTTTGTACTGTGACACTGTAGTTGTCTCTTCTTGGCCTGTCACTACTTTGGTCTTGACTTAGCATTTGTCACAGAACAGTAGAAATCACTTCATAGTGGATGACATGTGACTATCTATCTGTGTGGCAGATGTTCTGCAAGCATCAGATCCTATGAGACAGATGTTCTGTGAAATTCTGAACAAGACATGTGTTGCAGTAATTGAAATAATCCTCAGTAATTGCAGGGGATTAGACTCAATGACAGAGTTGGTCTATTGCTGCCCTATTTCACCTCTGTGCAACAAATTCCTTCTTTGCAATAGATAAATATTTTTTCCCACTCTTAAGAATTCTTAGCCAATCCATTAGTTGGAAAGTATTCCAAAGTCCTCAGGTCCCAGAAGGCAACAGTCACAGCAATGAGCTCATCTAAGTTCTAAAAAGTGCACAGAAAACCTTTGACAAAAACAAGTTGTTGTACTATGAGCTTGCCCTTGCTCCCCCATATGCAGAACACAGTCTCCACCAGCTGGCAATGCTTCTTTTAAAGATGACTTCTTTAAAGCAAAGAGCCACATCCAGAAGCTTTAAGCCTCCTACTCTCCACAAGCCCCACCACATCTGCTTGAGACATTGGGTCTGCAGCTTCCCTTACCACACACAGCAACAGCAGGTACCAGAAAGACACTCCAAGAGGCAAACATAAGAATTTTAAAGTCAGAGGATTGCTTCCCCAAAGCAGCCAGTACTATCTATAGCTAAGTACATTGGAAGTACATTAGTGTTTTCTGTCAGGAGCCAGTTTTATTGAGTTGTTGGTTTGAGATTGTTTTTGTATGTGTTTGGGTTTTTTTCCTTCAGAAGACATTCTTGTCTGTTACATAGGAGCTGAATGAGCAACACCTAGAAAAGAACCTAGGTGTTGCTTATTCAAAGCAAACGAGATTTGGAGGGGTAGGTTCTATTGTACATGGTGACACCAAGACGGAAAAGAACCTGCTTTCCACAAAACAAAACAGAGCAGCAGTAAGTTCCAGACATAGCAGCACAATCCAAACTTCTGTTCTTGTGCTGATGGCCAAAAACCAAGACAATGTAAAAGGGAGGGACAAGACAACTTCTCAATATAAACTGTTTAGTGAGAAAAATATTCTTTCCATTGCCAGAAGAAGTATCTACTCCGGTGTCACTTATTACATCTACTGTAAAAGAGCTGTTATCTGAAAAGGTTTGGACCTCTTTCAAATCCCACAGTGCTAACCATCATCCATTTGCCATGACATTTTGTTCAAACTTCGTTGACAGGGCCTCAGTACCAAGAAACAGGCCTCAAGCAAGCCAGGATTGTCTTTCCTTGGTTTTGAAGGGATGGATGCAGATACTTAGCCACATATACCAAGACTAGAGAATAAAAATAAAAACGCTGTTACTTAGCCATCAGAAAAACAACAGTACCTACAAATTCTTCAGTGACCTAATTCTAGCTGTTACTACAGAGTTACTTCACCTTAGAGGACTCAGCTAGTGTTACCCATCAGAAAAGACAAGAAGGAGGAAGTTGAAGTCTGAGAATATTGATGTGGATGTTTTAGTACTTAAGAGGCAAAGTGATTGATGTACGGCTCAAGACTGTCAAAATCTAATTTCTGCAAAGACAAAAAGACAAAGGGTAGATTAGTTGTGTTAAAAAATTAATTAGCTTGGGAGCACAAGCCACAGTAACAAACAAATGCGAATACATTCTTGCCTTGCCCACTACTGAGCAAGTTATCTTCAGTTTTTAGACTGAACTGTCAGAGCACTGTGCTCTCTATTTCTACTGTGTGGACAGGACAGGGACAAGACACCCCATGACGATGGAATGGATGCATGCACTAGGACTCTAGTCACCAGCAGTGCTTCACCAGAGAGAAAAAATAACTCTACAAAGCAGATCATAGCACTCATCATTGCATAATAAACATTTCTTCAAGAATTACTTTGCTGGATACTGAAGCCTGAAAAATATATGCTGGTTTCGGATAACTCTTTAATTATTTGGGACTGATCCTGACAAAACTTTTTTAAACTTCTCAGTTTTAAAAAAAAAACATAACCTCAATGGAGAAGAGGCTGCAGGGAGACCTCATAGCAGAGCAGGGGCCTACAAGTATGTCAAAGAGGGACTCTTCATGAGGGATGTAGTGACAGGACAAGGGGTTATGGTTTCAGTCTTAAATAGAGGATATTTAGATTGGATATAAGGAAGTTCTTTATTGTGAGGGTGGTAAGACACTGGAACACGTTGGCCAAATAAATGGTGAATGCTCCATCCCTGGAAGGGTTCAAAGCCAGTCTGGATAGGGCCCTGAGTATCCTGGTCTAGTGGAAGGCGTCCCTGCCCGTGCAGGGTGGGTGGAACTGGATGATCCTTT
>JBCJKH010025674.1:0-13265 GCA_039877255.1 Loriculus beryllinus
ATCTAAGTGGATGTTCTACAAATACATTAGAATTTACTTCTTTAACTGAATCTTTCTTTAATGGAAGAGAGAATCTTGACGCATCCCTTACACTACTGCATTTCTACTGGCATACAGTGGGAATGTCCACCATTTACAATTAGCATTGATTATATTGCTGCATTCTTGGGTGTATAAGGAAATGTTGAGAAACATCATGATTTTTGTGTTAAGAAAAACCATCTGTCTCATAAGTTTATTATATCCTCACTACTTAACATCCTGAAACAGAGGCATGACGCTGGCTTTTGTTTGTTTTACCCTTGTAGATAATCTGTGGAGTACCTATACAGAAAAAGGATCAATAGTTGAGAAAAAAGATCAGCCATCAGTTGCTGGATCAGACGATACAAAAATGAGTGGACTCCCTTATGTTTTTACAGACATCATGACCTATTTCACAATGCTTGTAGGGATTTATTTCCCATCTGTGACAGGTATATATAACTTTTCTTCTTGAATGAGGATGTGTACTTATAGCTGGAAAAAAGATTAAATATGTGTGTGTATGTTTATTGATGACATGTGATATTGCTAGTCTGTGTCCAAGTTTTATGTACCCATAACTCTGGTGCTAGAGAGAAGTAGTTGGCAGCCGGTTAGTTTAGGCACGTATGGGATATAAACAAAACATCAGTTTAAGTGCTGTTTTCTGTGTCTGGAATGAAAACGAAAGCTCCATGTATTACACAGTGCTTAATTAAAAGAAGATGCATACCTTTATAATATTTTAAACTTCAAATGGATGACAGAACAGTTGAGTATTAAGGCTATTGTTTCAGGTATTCAGGTCATGATCATATCTGATCCTACAGTTAGGATTTCATTGCATGGAGTCTGACAATGCCTTTGCATTGGAATGTCTTGACATTAACTTCCATGGTTTTGCCTCCAACAGTGGTCAGGAAGTACTAGGAAAGATGGCAGAATTAGTCAGTTGTATGATTTTTCCTTCCTGTCCAGTATGTGCTTGGAGCCATTTTTTTCTCCTGTTAGATTTAAACAGGGATGTGTACATGTGGTGTCCTTAACCATTCTTGTACTTCCTGCCTGCTCCTTTCTTCTTTTTTCCCCTATACTTTTGTATATAGTTTATTGATTATGTATGTTATTTAGTAGAAAGATCATGCATTCAATCACACTGTCTACAGTTGTTAAATCCCTATAACTTATTTTGCTAACTCCTCGGTATTTCCTCATTTAAAAAATGATTCTGAAATTATATTTGAAAAAATAATTGTTATTTTATTTTATCTGTCGCTTTCCTGAGCTTTCTGGAATTTGTTCAGTCAACAGTGGATGGTAACACAAATTTCTGATTAAATGAATGTATAAATGTGGGGTTTGTCCAGGATTATGCATTTCTAAAGCCTGCTTCATTGGTAATGATGTGTTAAATGAAGCTTAAAGGTAAATGTTCCCATTCTATTATTGACATGGAGTTAGTATTAATTGGTTTTATGACATATAAACTTGGTCTCTTTTTAAGGTATTATGGCAGGTTCAAACAGATCTGGAGATCTTAAGGATGCTCAGAAATCTATTCCTACTGGAACAATTTTGGCTATTTCAACTACGTCTTTTATTTGTATCCTTTATGCTGTGACTTTCCTATTTTTTTCTAGTGTGCATTCTGTAGGTGTAACAGGACTTTTCATTGAAAAGTTGTTAGAGTTGCCCGAGTATAAAATGAAGGAAATCTAAATGGAAAACAAATTGTCTAAAGTGCAGATATTAGAAATAAGTATTTTTTAAATAGCTCAGATTTTATGTCTGTAGACCAATGTTTCTGTGTATTTCTGTATTCTAGTAGTGCTTTGAATTTCAAAATAGATAGACCATACTTCTAGTGAAGTGATACAGAAGCTTTTATCATCATGTTTCACCTGGCAGATTGCTTGGTTGTGATACTCTGTATAACCAGTGAAAAATCTTAAAGCAGACTACCAGCAATAGAAATTTAGTCCTTCAGTACCTAGAAGACAGAAATGCCCATTTGCATGAGAAAATATCTGTTCTGTTACGTGACACATGAACTGGTGACTTCCATTACTTCAAATGCACTCGTAGAGAATCTAAACCAAAAGGTTGTAGGAGAGAAGAATTAAAAAAGAACCACCACAAAACAACCAGAACAAATAAACCAACAAAAAAAAACCCCATTTCATTATCATGGACACTTTGATTTCATCCCTAGGTGAAAAATGGTGGTTTTTCTTTTTCTGTCTCATTATTTACAGTGATATCTTCCTTCAGTCTCAGTAATAGATCTCTCCTGTATAGTCTTGTTTGGTGCCTGTATAGAAGGTGTAATATTAAGAGATAAGTAAGTCATATTCAACTTCTAATTTTACAGAGAGTATGTGTGATCGTGAGTTATATTAATAGGACTTATTAATGGCTCTTATGGGAAATATCTATGTGAAGTATTTTGCTTAAGTTGAAACTAGAGGGAAAGTCTATCTGTTAAACTGAGATGGCTGCAAGAACTGGTCAGGTCATTGGACTGTATCCCTTCAAGAAGCAGAAGCAGAATCTAAGATAGATCATAGAACGGTTTGGGTTGGAAAGGGCCTCAAGATCGTTCAGTCCCAATCCCTTGCCATGGGCAGGTACACCTCACACCAGACCAGGTTGCTCCAAGCCCCATCCAGCCTGGCCTTGAACACTGCCAGGGATGGGGCAGCCACAGCTTTTCTGGGCACCGTGTGCCAGCGCCTCAGCACCCTCACAGGGAAGAGCTTCTGCCTTAGATCTAACCTCAGTAAATGTTTGAATTTTGAAGATAAATGTTTGAAGTGGAACTGGCCCTAATAAGATGTCCTTGAGAAAGAAAAGCATAGTTGGTGTTTGTGGAGCTGATGGGTGGAGGTAAGGGCAGTGGTATTACTTTGGGAGGACTAATGTGCACCTGAGGGACAAAGGCAGAAAAAGTCTTTTGAGATGACAGAGTTCAAGAGAGAGGCTGCAGAGCACCATCAGGCCTAGGATTTCCTCTGGATGTCGAGGTATTTTTTGTTTTGAAATATAAATTTCAGATCAGGAGTCATGTCAGTTTTCATCCACGTTGTTGCCTGAAGTCATTTGAGGCACAATATGAAGCATGAAGGGAATAAATGTAATGGAGATAAGCATGAACAGAATCTCCAGATCTTGATGAATTTCTCCCTTACAAGAAGCTGAGTTGAGTAAGATGAATCTGTTGGCAGGTTTCACATTTGTTTCCTTGCTGGTGTCTGGTTTTCTTTTCTACTAAGGCCCAAGTTTGCACTGAATCCATGATCTTTCACTTACAGTGCTGCCAGTTCTTTTTTGGCCAGAATCCAATCTGCCAGTAAAACATATGGATTTTGGTCTCTTTTAAAGACCAGGAAGTTTTGGTTTTCTTTTCGTTACTGACTGCAGTAGGAAAATGTAGGTCATACATCTTTCACTCTTTGTCTTTCATCCTTTCTAGTGGTTCCTACCCTGTGTTTCATTTAAAAAATAGAACAGACAATAGAATGTGAATTCAGTAGAATCTGGTTAAGAACTAATGTGCAGCTTGCTTTATATACTCATTTAAAGATTCCATCAGATAGCATGACAGTCGGGAGGCATGTGCGTAATTTAAGGTGGTGGTGTCTCATAGTTTCTCTGTGTTCATACATCAGTGTCACACACCATTAAAAGGAAAGGTTAATACTTTGTTTTGCAAATCTTCTGCTTATGCCCTAAGGTATATCTGATCTGTAGATCAGACTTCTGCAGTCTAGCTCCTGGCAGTCACAGGGATCTAAAGGATGCATGTGTAAATACTTCTGCTGTTGGTGTTAATTCTGTAGTCTGCCACCATACCTGATAATTTTGCTGCATGTCTGCCTGGAGGCATCGATTATGTTTTCTTTAAACCAGCAGAATAAAGAGATTTCGCTTGGTTGAGAAAGTTTATAGCGCACAATACGACATGGTGTTTATTGATGAAAAGTGGTGTTGTCCAAAAAAGATTGAAATGTGCATGATGAAGCCATACTGGAAGTTGTTTTAATGCTTACTGATATTTTTTCTTCTTTCTTCCACCCCTTTCAAGGTTTGGAGAAGCAGTTAATGGGAATCTAGTGGTGGGTACACTAGCCTGGCCTTCTCCATGGGTCATTGTTATCGGTTCATTCTTTTCAACCTGTGGTGCTGGTCTCCAGAGTCTCACCGGTGCGCCTCGGCTGCTGCAGGCCATTGCAAGAGATGGCATTGTGCCCTTTATCCAAGTGAGATTTATGGGTTTTTCTTCAAATACAGCTTATATTATGGCAAATGAGGCATTATTTCTGCTATCCCTGTAGCAAAACTGTGAGGAAAAAGTTTGGAGCTCAATTCTAATTGTGAACAATAATAGAGCGAGCCATTGTAGGAAAAAGATTAAATGGGGATATTTCTGTGCAATTACATTTAATTATTTTTGTTCTTATACATGAAATTTAATGGCTCAAAACTGAGAATACAAGTTTTCTGTAGTGATAATATATAATATAATAGACTAAAAAGCAGCTATCAAACTGAACTTCTTGACTTCAGGCTGTATTTACAATCTGTATTTGTGAACAGAGTTGATTTAATCTCGTTATGGAACTGCGTGATAACTTTGTATCATAGAGATTCAGTTTTAGTTTTTATTCATTTCTGCAAGCTGAATTAAGTCCACAACGATGTAACTATAGAAGTGTGTCCCATGGCTCTGAACATTCAGTTTGTTCCACCATTGCTGTGCATGTTTTAACAATGAATAAATTGGATTTGTCTCAAAGGAAGTTAAGGGAGCTGGCAGACAGAAGAAAAGAGAATCCTTGCTCAAGGATGTTTAACACAATTGCTGGGCAGCATCTGCAAAAACTAGACAACTTGACTTGGATTAAAATAAATAGAATTCCTAAAGATAATAATGTCTAGAGGGCAAAGCTGTGATTTCTGTTGATGGAGCTTGGAGCTTGAAAGCTTACCTCAAATTGCCAAGAACAGCCAACAGTTGTACAGCACAATGATAATCTGTCAAGAACAGGTTCAAGTATTAAAAAATGGGATTATATCTGAGTAACTACGGTTTGGTTTTGGGTTTTTTTTAAGACAGAGTTAGGGGACAGTTGTCAAATTTAGCACAGTGAATGAAATTGCAGATAGTGCAGAAAGTAGCTAGGGCTGAATTTAGGAAAATAGCCTGTTCTGTGTGGAGAGAGTCCTGAAGATGACTTGAAGCACTTACTTGGTTTATACTATTTTGATATCTACATTATGTGACCAAACTTACGTTTGAGGATCGCCTACTTTACCCACACTTACCCCTGGTGTCTCAATCAGATGTGTGATTGAGGTCTCTGTCTCACATCTGAGGTCAGTGTAGTATCTAACGTTAAAAATGAGCTACTATACTTGGTGAATAACTTAAGACTCTATTCAGGGATATCTGTAATCTGTCTTCAGTGAGGGCTAGGTATAGAATAGGAGCAGCTTGATTTGGTTCCTGAGCCTGGGGGAAGCCTATGACAAGTCAATATTAATGTCCTGAAACCAGGACAGGTTGTATGGAGAGAGACAAAATAAGAATTACATTTTTATCTGAATTAATTTGGTACTTGGTGAGAGGTTTTGGGATATGATTCCATCTTATCAGAGTCAGATCTGAAAGGAGTGAAGAATAGGAAGGAAAAACTCAATGTGGTTTGGGAAGCAAAGGAAAGGGAACCCAGGAGAAGCAGAAAGTTGCAAGACTTGAAAAGTGCTTGCAGCTTTGGAGTGACACAGCTGCTGCATGAATTAAGGAGTGAATGCAAGGAGATTAGTATAGGGGCAAAAAAAGTGGCCATTTAGTGTAAGGGAAGGAAGATTGGATAATAGGAATCTAAGGGAAGAAGAAAGTATGTAGAATGAGTGAGGGAAGGAACGTAGACGTTTGGAAAGAAAGCCATTGTAGAAAATTGGAGTGAAGAGAATAAATACAGCTGGAACTTGAGGTGAGGCAGTTTGCCACCTATCACCAGTATAGCTGGATAGAATTCTCCCCAGTGGAAACTGCCACATGCAAAATGATGCTTGGTAGGCTCTGTGCAGGATCATAGGCTTAAATAAATCCTCTTTCAAGATCACTATTTGTGTTTGTAAGTACTGAGTCGATGCCTATTCTGTATGCTACAGTAAATACTGCCCTCAACTATATTAGCTTTTTGTAGACTAAGCATGAGTCTCTGATGCATGTTGATTTTAAGTTACCTAAGTTTATTTCAGCAGCATCTGCAGTAGTATTTTAATGTTACAGTCATTGCTTATTTAAGTAGAAATTTTCATATTAGAAATGTATGGTTTTTCACTTTTGTTTGTGACTTTTTAACCAATGACTTTTTTTGGTTGCAGTTAGGGTTAGTTTGCAATCTGCACCATATTTCATAACTGTATAATGAACAGCTTTCTGTAATCTTACTGCTTATTTGAATTGAACTAGGTATTTGGTCATGGAAAAGCAAATGGAGAACCAACTTGGGCTCTGCTCCTCACTGCTGGTATTTGTGAAATAGGAATTTTGATAGCCTCATTGGACAGTGTGGCACCAATTCTTTCAATGTAAGTATCAGTGTGGTGTTTTGTCTTCTTAAGTTAAATAGTACTTTGGTTTTAAATGCATACAGTTTTTCTGTTTGAAATAATACATGTTAGACTTTGTTTTTAACAAGTTATATTCCTTTTTGATCCTCAAGGAAATATGAAACAACAAAATGGCTGGAACTAATTTCTGAGACACAAAAAACTTTTTCCATGTCACAGTTCTTGAATGCTAGTAAAAATAAATCAACTTTTAAAAAACCTGTATTTTAAAATAAAAAGTCCTGTTACTGTAGTTCAAGTGCATCTAATAGACACAGACAAAACAATTTAATGTTTTTGGGTAGGAACTGAACTTTGTTTTACTGACTTAGCCTTGGAAGTTTATCCCATGTGTGATGGGACTGCTCATCCACACATGTCTGCTTGCCTGATCCCCCAGTGTGATAGGGGAGAGAATCGGAAGGGTGAAAGTGAGAAAACTCGTGGGTTGAGATAAAGACAGCTTAATAGGTAAGGAAGAAGCTCCAGGCACAAGCAAAGCAAAAGAGGGAATTCAGTTCACAGTTAATAGGTGGGTGTGTTGCCATGACAAGGAAGGTGGTCACCATGTGTAACTGTTAACTTGGGCAAGCAAACAGCATGAACTCCAAATGTGTCCCACTTCTTCCTCCTTTCCCTGAGCTCTTACTGCTGAGCACAAGGTCATACAGTATTGAATATCCCTTTGGTTAGTTGTGGTCAGCTGTGTCCCTTCCCCTAGACTGTTTGCTGGCAGGGCAGCAAGGAAAACAGAGAAGGCCTTGGTGCTGTGTAATCAGTGCTCAGCAACAGCTGCAACATCCCTGTGTTATCAGCACTGTTTTGGCTATAAATCCAGAAGTAGCATGATAGGAGCTACTGTGAAGAAAATAAACTATCCCAGCCAAAACCTGTACACTGTGATTGTCAGTCTTTGAGGCTCTCTGTTATGCTAATACCATCTTTTGAGGCCTAGTATTAACTTAATCTACATGTTGTGTTCTATTTGCCACTGAAAAAACAATGTACAAGTTCCTACCCTTTTTTGGTTTCTGTTCAGCTGTTTACTGCCAATCTGTCGAGTTAATTTCCTATTGGAAAATGCTTTTTGCTCCCTGCTTTTTTATTTTTGTCTTAACAGGTTTTTCCTCATGTGCTATATGTTTGTAAATCTGGCTTGTGCAGTTCAGACGCTTTTACGCACTCCCAACTGGAGACCTCGTTTCAAGTATTACCACTGGTAGGGAATATCCCTTCGTTCAGAAGAGTTAAAACTAATTATGCAGCCCCAAATTGTTGATTTTCCTTCAGTAATAAAGCAAAGCCTCCTTTCTAACTTCAATGAGTTATGGTTCATGCACTGAAAGCACTTTAACAGCAACACTGTTTTCATGCGGGTTTTTAGCTTAAATTCAAATTAACAGTAAATAAGTAATAGGAGGAGTGTGTTTTGAAACAGAAATAGGGCTAGTAATAGCTGTGATCATGAAAAATGTGGCTAATTGTAGAGGTTTCGGGAAGAGGCTGCAGGATGACATTTAATATTGCTTATAAGCCAAGAGATCTTATGTGTATGTGAGAATGAAGATAAAAAAGCATATAGTCTGTCTTTAATATTGAGGAAGGTTGATACAATGAAATGTCATGGGTTTGCCCTGAAAAAATCCTTTCAAATATGCTTAGTAGGCACTTAGTAGTTTGGCGTCAAAACCTCCAGATATATCATGCCTGTTTCCCAGTCTGTCACTGCAAACACCTAGTAGCAGTTGCAACATCGTGGTGAGGCAGGAAAAAGAAAAGGGTTGTAAGATGTCAGCAGCAGAGCTTGTAACCTTTTGGCAATAATTCTTTTTGATATTCTTCCCAAAGAAATCAGTGAGCCAACTGATTTGCTGGGTGAAAACAGCATCACTTCCAAGCAAGGCTGGTGTTAGGATGCTTGACCAGTATTGGGATGGGGCTTTATTTTTTTGAGTGAGAGTCTTAGGTCGGCTAAGTCAAGCATGAAAGAGCAGCTGTTGTTCTTTTAGATGCTGATGTCTTCAGAACAGGTAGAAAGCATTTCTTAGGTTTAAACCTGGATGCATTTTGCCTTAATACTTGTATGGTATTAAAGAAGCAAACCAAAGGTACTAAGTAAAAGGTGGGTCTGTTGACACTCTGTCACGACAGTGAAAGCTAGTGGAAATCAGGTGAAATTAAGTCTGGGGTGTCTATATGACTAAAAGCATTCACAAAACAATCCATTTCTGAGCTTATTTACATCTATCTTGAATAATAATGTGGGCAAACCAGGCATATAAACTTTAATCTGGAGATGCCTCTGTAATTCTTTCAGCTTACAGTTCCTCTTTGTAGCCTTTGAAAGATCGTTTTCTGTGTTGTCATTTACTGCCCCATGTTCTTGCCTAAGAGACAGGCCACAACAGAAGTGGAGAATATCATTAATGAGTCAAATTTAGTTTAATCAACTAGTTTTGCTGGCATTAACATAATGTCTGGTATTGCGTGAGTACTCTGTTTAGCTTAAATTTAAATGACTGATAGGAGTGTGTTTTGAAACCGAACTTGCTTGGAGGTACCAATAAAGTTTCAGAAGTGATAAATGTAGTAACGCTATTGTTATATCTAGTTCAATTGTATTAATTATGTTACAAAAGGTTCAAAATGGTTTGGGGGGTTTTAAATATATATAAACTAAAATGGGGATAATGTATTTGTATTTACATTGTAGCTATGAAATAGCCTTTGAAGAAGAAAGTCCATTTAGTTATGGAAGGCCTTTAGTTATGGAAGTTAACTTAAGTAAGAAATTGACTTTGTGGAACATTTGCATGCCTCTTTAAAAAAATGGAAAAAAATGGTTTCTTTTAGGACTCTCTCATTCCTGGGGATGAGTTTATGTCTTGCCTTGATGTTCATTTGCTCTTGGTACTATGCTTTGATTGCCATGCTAATCGCAGGATGTATATACAAATACATAGAATATAGAGGGTAAGACCATGTATCTTATTTATTCTATATTTAATATCTTTAACATTCAGCAGAAAGCACTTTTGTATAAAGTAGATACAACTGAAGTAATAGAATTAAGAGTATTCCTTGAAACAAGGTGAGATTTTGTCTTGTGAAGGGCTGTAAGCTTTCAGGTTCTCATTTGTCTGGAAGTTCTGTTCCAAACTTCTTGGCAGCCAGAAATAATGAAAATAAGAACAAATAAGTCTGGGAAAATGTCATTTGAGCAGAGATTATGGTGTAATATTTTAATGCTGCAGGAACATCACCTTTTAATATCAAACAGCAGCATACAGAACTGTTACCTTCTTATTAATAGGTGCTAAAGCCCAGAAATGCTCCTCTTTTGTGTGGACTTTAGCCCACTTTTTAGGTTGAATCATACCGAACACTCCAAAGCACCCACCAAAAATTATCTGTATTCTGAAGATTTACATTGTCCATAAATCAAAACATACTTTTCATTATATGCCTTTGGCAAGGGACACTTACAGAGCTGCTACACCTGTAAGAAACACTGTGTGAGTAGACTTAAAGAAAGAAAACCCAACCAAAAAAAACCCCCAACCAACCAACATGTCCAAACCCTGGTGCTGATTATGATCAGTAATGTGTGTGCTTTCCCTTTCTAAGGAAAGACACCCAATGCTGAAAGATTCTAGTCAAGAAAAGTAGTAAGGTCTTGGAGCAGGAAACTGAAGTGAGGCCAGTTTTGGTGTGCGATTAAGGACAGGTCTTAAGTGGATCAGCGGGTATAAACTGCTCCAGCTTGTGGGTTCTCCATCTTTTAATAGCTTCATTTCCAGATTAGATGCTTTCCTGGATTGTGACAGCTCCATTTACTAGGTCAATCATAAGGAAACTAATACGCCTATTTTAACCAGGAAGTTGGATCAGAGGGTAGCACTTCTGCATGTGTGTCTCTGTATGGGCATGCACATATATCAGTGTCATATGTATGTGTATCCAAATTTGTATACAGACTATAAGTGTTGTGCACAGGCAGCACATCTACCCTGGGAAAAGAGATTCTTTTTTGCAGAAACTTACCTTCTTTTCCTGCCTTTGCAAATGCAGGGGCTGGTTTGACAGTGGGGAGAGACTTGCCCTGATATGTTCTAAGAACTGCTGCCTGGGAAAACCTGGACTTTGATTTGGATTTTTAGATAACTAAGTAAAAGAAACTTAGGTGACTGTGCTGTCTGTCAGGCTACATTTTAATTGCCACATTGTTTTTAATAGCTTTTGAATTCAGTTTGGCTTATTTCATCTAATTTTGAAAGAGAGCTAGAGGTAACAAAGTTCAGGGTGAATTCATGAATGGAAACAAGAGGGAGGGCAAGGCAGATGGACTCCTTGCATAGTAGAATCCCCAGAAAGGAAAACTGTGTTAGCCTAACAGGTCTTTCTTATTTGGTCTCTACATGGCATCTAGCATAGCTCCGTTTTGGGAGAAAGAGAAGTGGAAAATGTAGGGAGATTGCAAGTGATCAGAAGTGCAGATGAAGCTTTAGGCTCATCCTGGGAGACAACCTGGAAAGAAAAGGATGTGGAGAAAGCTGTATTGGTGGTGTTGGGGAAAGGATATAACACCCTAATCCATACAAAACCAAGATTCACTTATTCATTCTGCTGCTTTAAAACAGTTCCTTTGAAGTAGGGGTTGGATTAGATGACTTTTGAAGGTCCCTTCCAACCCAGACTATTCTGTGATTCTATGTAGCCCTCACTTATTCATTCTAGTGCAAAAAAGCAACTTAAGTAACCTCATGATTACAAAAAAATCTTTTGAAATATGAATAAAATAAACCATAATCAATATTAGTAACAATTAATAAGTAGTTCGCTTGAAGGGACCTGAGACTGCTTTATTGTGCTTAGTCTTCATTCTTAATTTAAATCTGCAAGATGAGGGGTTTTTTCATGTATTCATGCACAAAAGTGTAATTTCTCATGCTCATTATCCCTAACATGAGAAAATGTACTTAATCTATATAAATAAATGGGACCCCATTAATTCATTCTCTTTGCACCCCAAAGAGCGGAAAAAGAATGGGGTGATGGAATCCGAGGACTGTCTCTGAATGCAGCTCGCTATGCTTTGCTTCGTGTTGAAGATGGTCCTCCTCACACTAAGAACTGGAGGTAAGCCCTATTGCCTTCCACACTCACATAAGGCTCAAACCAAGGAGATCTATTGGGAACATTGCTGTTAAAGCTAATACCAAAATGAAATTCATCATCAAAATAATGTTTCAACTTGGGCATGGAAATAATGTCATTGCAGTAGTATTACTATTTACTACTATAGTAATTAACTTTGCTGGGAGTATGGGCAAACTAAGGTGAATTTAAATCCATGTGGTGTTAACATAGCTTTGAAAGTGCAGAAGAACTTCGATTATTTATAGCTTTTTCAGATTCAGAGCAACAGTTACCATTGAGTCCCACTGTCTCTGGAGAAGAAACACTGCAATTCCTTAAGTGTTAGGTAGTTTTATTTCCTTTTTATTCTATGAATTTTCACTCTGAAATACATTGTATAAATGTACAAAGGACCCATTATTTGTTTAAATTATTTTTGTGTGGCAATTTTTTTCTACATCTCTTCATTTAATAGCAGCGCTTTCTTGATCTCTTGGATACCATTTAAACAAAATCACACGTTTGATCTCCATTTGTATGTAATGGGGTCAAATGTCCACTACTGTTCTTGCAAGATATTCTTTTTACTTGTTAAACTACCCATTTTTCTCAAAGCCAACACAAAAAATTACTTGGCATTTAGGAACAAAAGGACATTTGCAAATTGTCACCTCTGGTGAATATAGTGCGAGTCAGGAGAACCTGATCAGTGGAACACACGAAAAAGAAATTGTCCCTAAAAGTGGTGCTTTCATCATTGTCACTGGTCTGTGATAGCATCCCTGGGTGCATACACATGCAGTGTTCTGTTGCCCTTCAGTGTAACAGTATTATTTACCATTCATTGTGGGATTCCTGATCGTAAGGAGTTACTGTGGAATACATGAGCCACTGCTTTTATGTGAGCCTGAACTGGACCTCCTTGTTATGTCTTAAAATGTGCTGGTTCTGAGGCAGGACAGGAAAATAATAAAATGTTAGTTTCGAAAAATAAGCAGATTGGATACTGATTAAAGGAAACCGAATTCATCCTCATCAGGTACACAGTTGGTACTGAACTTGTAGTGCTATCAGTACAGGTATGACTGTCCTTTTGGAACGACCTATGCAGGTTAAAGACTGGATCAACAAGAACATCATGAATATCCAGAGGACAAGTGTCAAGTCTAGTATCTGAGGCAGGCTTGTCCAGTGCAGTGGTACAAGGCTGAGAACCTGCTCTTGTGAAAAGGACCTGTGATGTTCCCAGTAGGTAATAAGCCCGCAGTGTGCCTTGACAGTGATTTGCTGGACTGCATCAACAGGAGCATAGCTAGTATATTGGAAAGTAAATATATTGGGAAATAATATTCCTCTTTGCTCAGCACTCATTGGAATACATCTAGAATATTTAATGCAGTTCTCAGCACCCTAATATAGGAAAGACATCAATAGACTGGTGTGGTTCAGCAGAGGACCCCTGAGATGGTGGGTTTGAGGCA
>JBCJKH010025676.1:0-63634 GCA_039877255.1 Loriculus beryllinus
CACTGTCTTCTTCCTGCTCAGGAGTTGGGAAGCTTCATTCCCACAGCTGCCAGGATCATGGATTTCACTGAACAGAATCATAGAATCAGAATCATAGAATCATAGAGTAGTTAAGGCTGCTTAGTGGGAACTGCATGAGTGTCCACAACAGCAATGCAACTCACTGTCTTCTTCCTGCTCAGGAGTTGGGAAGCTTCATTCCCACAGCTGCCAGGATCATGGATTTCACTGAACAGAAAAAGCAACGAAAGGAAAGTAATATGCTGCCAGCTCAACCCTTTCAAGTGACAAACTGAAGGATGCCATAGGAAGACAATACCTGGGTGATGTTGCAGAGCAGTGCATTTGGGGAACACGTCTTACTTTTCCCCCCCGTCCCCAGAAGCCCCTAGAGAGAGATGGCTTCTCAGCTGGCGCTGCCCTCTAATGCTTGGTGATGAACTGCAAGTGTCCTACTAACAGGTTTTATGGATTAGAAGGCATTTAAAGAACTATGAGTGCAGATCATTGGGAAAGACAAAGGGGAATGTTTCCCGGACGCTGTCTGAATTAATTCTAGCTCTCACACTAGCAAATCAATGCGTGTATTTCCGAGGCTCACCTCTACCCAGCATCTTGCAACCAAGCTCGTGTTTATCATGACTCCCCCTTGCACCTCAGCAGCTTTTGCTTACCTCCCAGCCCCACACTGTGCTTGCCTGTTTAGTTTTTAAGCACTTACAAGCTACCCCAGCCTCATAGCAGTTTTCCTGCTTGAGGTTTCTCAAGGAGACAGAAGCTAACAAGGCTCAGCCCTCCTTACAGCAGCAACAGCTCCTGCTTCAAACCTGACCCTGCTCAATTCAAACAGGTGACAACCAAGTGGATGGGGAGAACTTTGCCCAGGGAGAGAGGGAAGATAGCTCCAGCAGGTGAGAGTATGGGATGGCTGCTGCATGATAATGGCGTTGCTTAGCAACCTCGCACCTGCAGTTCATGTAATTAGGATGTTTCTGAGCCTCTGACTTTGCTGCTGGCAGCAGGGTGTGACCACACAGTAGTCCTGCACAGGCACCAGCTCTACCCCATCAGCTTCAGGCTCCACAGTCAGAGGTGAAACAGCACAGGAACCAATACAGAGCTCCACTGCCCCAAATCTGAGCTCACACAGGAGCAAAGTACCATGCTCCTACAGCTAGTACAGCAGCCAAGGCTGTTCATCACTGTCTCCTGTTCAGCTCCACATCTGGAGAACTGCTCCACGCTTTTTCTTTTCCCTGAAGGGCAATTACTGCTCTCACCTACAGAGCTAACTTCCCACAGTGACTTTGAAGCAAAGCAGAATAAAATCTATGAGCTCCAATAAACCTAGCCAGCAAATCTGAGTTGTTAAACAAGCCTTATCAACCACTGCTCCTAACTTTCAACACGTTTGGGGGTGTCCTTAGAGGCTAACAGCTAACAGATGCACATCCTTACTTCAGCATGCTATCAGCACATCTTCACTACTGACAGAAACATGATCACTTCACCCACATACCCATGAAACACTCCAGATGGATATTCAGTCACTCCTACTCTGCAGGAATGATCCAGATTACTCTTCCCTTCTGGGTTTAATTCTTAATCCCAAACATTTATCATGTTCTACCGCAAGCCTCCTACTTCTGTGCATGATCATTCTTCCTGAAAGCTGCTTTTTCTTTAAAATCTCTTTAATTATCTCTTCTGCAGTAGCATCTCCAGCTGGTACCTTCTGCTATATTATCCTGTGGATTGTGCATTCCTCAAGCAAAAACATTAGGCCTCTGGAGCAAGAACTCTCCCCTTCTTGGTGCAGTGATAAAGGATAATTATGACATCCTCTAAAACACAATGTGCCTCGAGTTACATTCTGGCAGGTACCACATTTCAAAAAGATGCAAAAGAGACTTCTGTATTCTGAGTATGTAAGGGGTTTACCATGTGAACAGCTGACTTAGCAACACACCTTCCACCCCAGACAAGTTTACAGACTGGAGAAAAGGAAACACCTGCTGGAACAGCCACCCCGGCTTCACATTTCGTGCTGGTTCAGTAAGACCTCATTTTAACCTCATTCCAATTTCTGATTTCTCACTATTTTCCTTTCTTTTTTTTAATTGGGAGTTTGCCTTTGGGGCCACTTCCCCAGGAGAAGCAATAAGAATCTGATACTGATAAAGGTATTTATTTCCGACAGTTCCAATTGCTCTGACCCTGCAGGATCAGCTACAATCTTAGGCAAGGACATGCTTCTCTTTTCCTTTAAAAAGAATAGAAACATGGAACAGAACTGCCTTTTTGCCTACAGGACAACATAGCTCCATGTAGCTACTGCCTGTTTGGGTTTCCAGCAGTTTTATTACTGCTCTGTCCAGGGACCTCTAATGCAGAGACTTCTGGTATGAAAAGCAGTGAAACCTCACCCTTCTGTGAAGCAGTAACTGCAGAAAATAACCAATCTCAGGAACACAAGCTGCAAAAGTAAGCTCACAGAATACTGGAACAGATCTGGGCTACTGAGCCCATTCTTGCCCTAGTGTGGAGAAGCACCCAGCATTTATATTGCATTTTCTTTGCAGCCCATATCAGAAGAAAAGGTCTGTATAAGATGATTCTCTGGGAGTTGCTATGGTTACAGCAGGATGTTGCATAGCAACAAACTAAGCTGAATATCACCAAGGCACTTTTCCTTTCTAAATTCCTTCCCCTTGTGTATTCATCCAAGTGAGTTAGATTTATCTCCAGCCCCAGCATAAACACACAACAGGGAACATCTACGTATTGATTCTGTAGCAAGACTATCTCCGAGTAGCATGACAGAATGAGGTACGTGCTCCAGACACCAGGAAAAGCACCAGCACTGCCTGGCTGCCTCTGCTTAGGTACAGCCCGTGAGGCTGAGTGGGAGAAGCTGGCACAGCCATGAGTGATTTCATGGGTATGGCCATGCTTACGCAAATACAGATTGGAGATCCTGCATGAAATGCCAGTCTGTAACAGAGCCAGGTCTCAGCTCAAGAGAGACCTCACATTTACACCTCCAAGCAAATATTTGTGTGTCAGTTTTTGCTGCACTTCAAGGCAAGGCTCAGGGGCTTTCTCAGCTTCAGCAGTAGGGGCCATGGAGGAACACTGTGAAGAGCCAAGGAGGGAGTGCTAATAGCCCTAGCACAAAAGGGCATCCAATACCTCCAAAGCAGTTTCCTTCAAACCTGGAAATTTTTTCCATATGCCTTTTAGGTTGCAAAGCTTTTCAAAATTCATTTCTGGCAAAGAAAACATCAGTTCTCTTTCTGGTCCAGGAGGTAACTGGCAAGTGTGGCTGACATTCAGGAATGCAATCCAGACTTCACTGTGCCAGGGGAGAAATCTCTTTTCTCACCAAGGCTTGTGCCCACTGTTGCTTGCTCTGACATCTGTGCACATTCACACAGCCAGCGACACATGTTCAAGCCCCCACCACCACGTACACATCACCCAGTCCCACGTATTCTTGCTGCTTCATATATCCTCAAACACTCCCAGTACATCCATCAGTGTAACAGTATGCACCATTGCACTTCTGCAATTGCATGCACAAGCACGTATGCGTTCCTGCCTGTATTTATTCATCTGTGTACACACCGCCTGTAGCCATTCACTGCAAGGCTCCTGTCAACCACAAACCCCTGCCATTCCCAGGATGACATAAACACTTTGGAAGCATGCTACGGAGATGTATCCCAGCTCTGTCACTTATTATCTTAGTTAAGAAAGTACTGTGGGAGGGATTTTTATTCTATTCTGTTATTTCAGCTTCTATAAGGGGCTGTCTAACCAGATAGAACTCAAGAATAATGACGAGCTTAGCATTTATAGAGATTATTTCCTTTCCTATCCAAGAGTTCACCTTGGTTGACCTCCAGCCCTCTACCCTCAGCCAGCATTATGCTCCAGTTTCCCTGTATTGTCTGTTTACTATACTGACTCCTTCCATCTGCCTTACTTCTCAAAAAAATAAAATTATTTCTTCTGAAAAACTTTCTTCTGAAAGCCTGATATAGAAAATCAGTTGGTTTTTTTCATGTTCTGTTGGTGTAAGAGGGCCATGTAGATAGAAGCGGTAGCTCCATGCCCTTGTCTTTCACGTTTCATGTCCAGATAGAAACCAGATCCTTCCCCAAGAGGGCACATGGTGGTTGCTGCAGGTGTGCTGGTTATGCATAGTACTGAAAGACTGTCAGCACAAATCTACGTGACCTTACAAGGCCCCCGAATAAGTCAGGCATGAGGGGTGATGGGGGAACCCACAACAAAAAAAACATCCAAAAAGTCATTCAAGAAAGAGAAGTCCTCGTGCAGATTTACCTTCAGCTGTGGAGCAAAAGCTATTTTCCTCTTTCTTTTTCTACCAAATATAGAGTTAAGGCACAAAACCACTTAGTTAGAAGTTCCTAAAGGAGCTTGTGAACTTTGGATAGTTCACACTCCTCTCTGTATCTCCAAAGGAAATTCATATACTAAGACTTGAGATCCTGGGGCTTTCAGCACAGTGAGCCAAGACTCTCGGTCTTTACTAACACCTAAGACTGCTGCATAAGACCTTGGGTTCAGGTGAGCAAAAGTGACATAAAAATGTTTTGAAAGGGTGAAATCATCAAAAAGAAATGAGACAAAATAGGCTGGAGCAAGAGGGCTGAGGGATCCCACCAACATGGGTGAAAGTTAGATGTTAGTTTTTCATAAGCATTCGTGGAATTAGAAGTGAAAGATTTGGGTCTTGTGTGAGGTCAGATCTTTCACCCTGAAAGAGGACACCCAGACTTCACAGCCAAATGCAGGATAACACACCAAGAACCAACAAAGGGTCAATTGCTTTTCAGCAATGGTGAACATTCACACAGACACTTTTCTCCATCCACTACTGCAAACTCAGGCAGGCTGCTCAGAAGCCCACATACAACACTGACAGCTGCTATTAACAGTTTCTCTGTGTCCAGAATTATTCAAATACCCAGACAAACTGGGTTATTTCTCAATATTACTCCACTGCTGTGCCTACAGTGTGCCCCAGAGATCAGAATCACTGTACAAGATACTGTACAAACACAGAGCCAAACAACAATCCCTCTGGAAGAGATAAGCAGAGTAAGGGCATCCTGGGTGACACTATAGCAATTACAAACAGCAGAATAAACTGACACTACAAGCCTATATATGTATTTCACCAGCATTTCTGCAACAGGGAACACACAATTCGGAAAATACAGACTGCTTTTCTTTGCAAAGCCCAAGGGGATCCATGGCAGCACTGATACGATTATTACAATATGAGCTGTGCTAATGCAGCAGGCATAGCTGCACTGGACTCAACATTTATTGCTTCTGGTGTTATTTTTAATATATATTCACTATGCTTGCCTTTGTTGTGTGACAGCTCCTGACACATCTGGTTTCTGTTGCACTGACCTAGCAGACAGGAAAGGAATTGCATCTCACTGTAGGCTGGCTGGTGAAACAGCCTAATGAATAGTTACCAGGCTTTGACCCAGTTAGGTGGTGAGCCAGCACCAGTAGCAGCATCTGCTCCCAGTCTGTTTCAGTGCACTGTCACTAGCATGTGTGAATGCTTCCCATAGAGAAAAGGAATTTGTCGGGAGAGTTTAATAACACAGGGCTGAATCAATGTCAGCTAAATCTGCGCAGTGCACTTCCCATGTCTTCAGCTGCCACTCAATGTTCCACCATCAGAGGACTGGAGATCATTTTGTCACCATCTGGGAGCTGTTGTAAGGCCAGCTACTTACTAGCCCCTAGGACTGTAGGAGTCCAATAGCTTTTTTTTGTGTTCCTGATGGCTGGCACAGGATTAGGTTGTTTGCCATGAGATGAGCAGAGAAGGGAGGTCGTCGTCTCCTGTGCCATACTACCCTCTTGCCTTGCATCTTACTTCCTTCGACTTCACCATCGCTGAAACTGGATGAAGACTCCAGGAAATCCCATTATACTAGCTTAAAAGGTGTGACCACTGAGACTAGAAGCCAGTATATGTCTAATTACTGGAGGTGAGAAATTTGCAAGAGCCTCTATTTTGTTATCACAAATCCATTTGAGAAAGGAGTGGGCTATGTGACTCCCAGGTCCCCATCCCAAGCCCAGAGCTCATTCCAGAGAGCAGGCCGCCTGGTACCTGAAGTATATCCCACTACATTTTGGCACAGAAGCTGAGAACAGGCATGGCACAGAAGGGCACCTGTTCTTACCCCAAGATAGGATGCAGTCCCATTACAAGTGATCACAAACTCTCTCAGACTAATCCATTTCTGCCAGGAGTAGACAGGGTCTTACTAGGACATATACCCAGACAAAGCAGGCTCATCTGCATGATCTCCAAAAGCTGATCTCAACTCTACTCCTGATGATGCACAGGCCCAAACCAGAAAAACAAGGCTCAGAAGATCACAAAGAAAGCCTTGCTTTGGCAGTGAGCCCTCAGCTGTGTTGTGTCTCCTCTCCTGGCAGTGGAGATGTTATCTGGTTTTGATTGATGCTGTTCATTTTAAAGCAGTGAAAAGACCTAGGGACTAACCAAGGGTGGAAGGAAAATACCTGAACTTTAGTGACTTCTTATCTTGCTTGGAGGGTCAGTTGAACAATAGCAAAGACCAGTGATAACAATTCTGATATGTTCAAAACAATATGAAGCTGATCCTTCCCTTAGCAGGTGAGCCTTTGATACCCTTAATTCCCTTGTTTGTGACGGAATTCGGTTGTTTCTGGCAGCCTGGGGTTCTGCGCAAGGATCATCCAAAACACCAACCTCTTAGCTATGCCAATGGCACATCCATTGCTGGACAAATAGAACTATCCTGAACCTCAAGCCACAATTTAGCACCCAAGACAAGAGTGTTTGCATTGTGCTTCCTCTGACAGATAGTTTTCCACATTTTAAAAAACCCAGAAAGGACAAACTGTCACAATCCAACAAAGAGGTGGCAAGGGAACAGCCTGCATTAAATACTTCTTTGTAAGAAAGTAAATCTTCTGGGATTAGGGCTATCCTTACCAGTAAGAGAAATTTATCTGTAATTTTCCATTCTTACATGGAGTGAGCTGCATTAAGACAAAACTACAGCTATTGTTTAGAGTTTCCAGTCCCCTATCTTCATATTAAATCCCAGCCTATAGAAATCAGTAGTGCCTATCTCTCATGATGACAGATTATTTGAGATTTTGAGCAAACACAAAGATCTGTGATTATATCAGAGCCCTTGGATGTGCTTAGATTCAGTGGGCTATCACAAAACTCCAGCCAAGCAGAGATGCTTGAGCAAAGCAAACAAACCACCATGCAATTCAGTTATAATAGATTGCACACACAGCAACAAAGGGTGAGCAAAAGAAGAGCAAAACCTAAGATGCCTTTTTCTGAGGGCTGTGGTAAAACTCCAGTCTGATCAGCCCAGCATCATCATTGCTTAAGTCACAATTAGTGGGACTTTGGGGAAATGCTCAGAGAGTTAATTTTTAAGGGACTGCCTTGGATGCTTACAGAAGGGGAGCAGATCTCTAGCTCAAAGAGTAAGATACTGCCACTAGCAGAGTAAGACTTCCCTAGGGAAGTGGTGGAAATGAGTCTTGGTTTGGAAGCTGTCACATCACCTCCCTGAAAATAAAGGGCTGGGGAAGAAGGGAGAGGGATGAGAAAGCAAGAATCATCCCTGTTTGCTAACCTCCTCCCAGTGAGTCCTGTCCAGAGACAACCACTTTTTCTCCAATGCTGGCTACCTTCTCTTTTGATAAGATCTATGGTCCAAACCAAAGGTGATCTTTTTGTACCAGGTCTGCCAAACACATTCCCTCCCTGAGCCCCACATAGTGGTGTGGACGTTTCAAATGACAATGTAAGGGCAGAGGCATCCAGAAGTTCATTTCCTTGAGCAGAGCAGTTCTCTACATTGATCTCTCATAATAAGCTTGTGTGCTTCAGTGTTTTTCTCCAAAAAGGACTAATTTGGGAAAAGTAAATATGTCAACTTAGTTGCTAAATATGTTAAATATCCATTGTCTTTTTAAGTTCAGGTTCCACAACTGAAGATAAAACACATAATCCCCAGAGCTGAAGAGGATTTGTGAGACTACAGAATGCCTCATTAAACCCAAAGCTCCTGGGCCAATGATTGCAAGTCCATTTTGCAATAATGAATTGTTTGTTATAGAACACGTCACACAGCAGATGTCTCATCAGTCACTGTGCCAGAGACTACAGCACTGCGAGAGGCTCAAAAATCATTCCTGGATTATGGTACAAAATTGTGAGATGAGAGATATGTGAGTGCTCAATTTCAACAAGATCAACGTTTCTGTTCTGTTCCACATTAACAGACAGTGCTTATCCAGAAAGAAATCATCCCAGTTTTCACAGCCTTGTGTATTACAGTATAAACACTTCAGACAAAAGCTTGGCTAAGTTAGACCTCTGAGAACCAGCCCCAGGGCTCAGAAAGAGACGAGAGGTGTTTGTCTGCAGCAAACAGGGTGTTTGGTGGAGACCATGCCCCTAATTACAAGCTGTCACAGAACACTGTCTAACGCTGTCTAACATTGCCAAAAACATTTTACTTCTTACAGCTCTTTATCACATTAATAGGATATTGTGCAAGTATTTAGTTGGTCAGTTTTCATTGTTGATTATTGGTGGTGAACAGCAAAGCAATGAAGTATATCCAGTGACATGTTCCACTACCAGGCAACATTACAACTCAAGAAAATCAGGTTGCTGTAAGTATCTAAAGTCAGGTCTGTGGCAGAATCATTGACAGCATTGTAGGTTTCTTATTTCTGCCTTTTTGCTACTACTAGTTCCTGCTGTAGACACTTGCCTGCATCCTCTTCTTCCAGAGTACTTGAAAGAGAGCTCAGTACCTTTGTTATTCTTCTGTCACCTGTTAGAAAAGATCTCACTTCTTTAACTCTTCCAGTCAGATGGAACGAAGTCTGACTCAAATATCTGGCACAAGTCATAATATACCCCAGGAAATGTTATCGTAAAACAGAGGGACCAAGGTGCAAAATGCTACTGAAAATGTTTTGTAAGAGAAATTTGGCAAAAGAAAAATCCGATCCTGCTATCCCAAACCTGGACAGATGAGCCTTTAAAGGGTTCTTGTCAGAAGGAGGTTAACCAAGACATTTGCAATTATACAATATCTGCTTGCTTTTTAATTATAAATGGTTGCTCTACAGCCCAAACATTCTCTGGAACATGTTTTTAATGTAATGAGACAATAAATGTTTCAAGATATTAGTGTAAAATTCATGAGTATTTTTGCAGCAAAAATAAAATATTCTGAATGGCTTTTAAATAAATTTGAAAATATATTGCTTTCTATAGCTTCCTGGCATGAAAGCTGCAGTGAAGCCTCACTCTCTGTGATGGAGGCCATTTTAAACAGGATCATAGAAACCCAGATATACCAGAACTGAAAATATTTATACTCTAATTCATCTCTCTGCTGATACTAAGAAAACACAAACCAGTGGACCCAATTAGATTTGTATGCCTTGTTCCCATCTATAAAAACGCTGCTTAAAAAACAAACTGCAGTTACTGCTGTTTCCCTTGCACCTGAAGGGGAGCCTCCAGCGATCCCAAACTCCTGCTGAGCACATGGGCACACACAGTGTGTGCACAGCTGGGCTCCTGAGCTCAGCTGTGTATCATAAGATTTGGAGTGGCTGCCACTCTGCTTCAGGTAAGATTTTCAGAGACACACTAATTGCAAGACTTAGGACTTTGTACCTCTTGCAACAAATGTCATGGGAAAATGCATTTGCACGCTAGTCATTGGAAAAATTCACGCTCAGCTGCAAATTCATCAAAAGCCACTGAAGCAACTGCTCCTTGATTTGTTGTCCCACGTTTTCATTTAGCTTTCCCAACAATGGCAGCACTGAATATCAAAGTCATTGGCCCGTGAAGAAATACCAAATAGTAAGGAAGAGAAGCAGAATATATTGCCCCAGCTAGTGGAACTACTGAACTGAGAAACCCATACTGTGGAAGGTAAATGAGGGACAGCATAAGTGATTGTATGGTCTAATCATTACAGTCACTGTGCAGCTCCATCCTTGCATTTTCGTATCCCACCTAAAATGCCACTTCAGAAGCATTCCTGCTTTTGGCCATAGTTGCTGTTCATACGGAAACCACAGCAGGAACTCACACAGCACCTCCAAGCGGCCAGAGGCTCTGCCTCTGCCCTGCAGTCAGGAAATAGATGCAGATAAAGGCACTGCTTGATCAAGGATTGCCATCTGCTGGTACTGAGGGGAAAGCCCATTGTTTGCCACCGCCCTCTGCTTGAGCCGCAGGAGACACCCTGCTCTGGAAGCAGAGCTATGGACAAAGAGAGATCATAGAGTCACGAAATGGTTTGAGTTGGAAGTGACCTTCACAGATCATCTTGTCTAACCGCCAAAGATGAAGGCCTCAGCAAAGCGTTGGGATGGCAGTGACCTCCATCACTAGGCTCCCATCGGGTGCCTGCACCCAAGCCTATGGCCAGCCTCCTGTTATATCATGGCACCTGGGCTGTTACTACTATTTTATTTATTCATTGCTAGTCCTTTGGCAGGACGATTGGTGCAGGCAGTTACTAATAGCACACATTCCAAAGAAGAAAGATCAAAGTACTGACCAAGTGCAGCTGTAATTGAAGTGGAAACAGAGGAAATTGCAAGTCAGGGAGGAAATGGGCACTCCAAAGCCTTTCAGCCACAGTCCAGGTTTGGGTTTTTAACCATTTCTTTGATGTAGCCTGCCTCAGAAGTATAAATCCTCTAGCTGTTCATCCCTTTCCCCCAGGCCAGGTGGGATGCTTTCTCTTCAGCTGAAGTCTGTGCTGCTCCTTCCCTTTCAGCAGCTCTGTCCCCAGCCTGCACATAGCAGCTCATCACAGAGCTAGGTTCATCTCTATCTTAAAAAAGGGGAAACTGAGGTCTCAAGTGAGACATCGCTCAGCTGGCCAGTCAGGGTGGACCTTGGGGTTGGTCCCTGCATGTATCATAACACCAAGAACTCCTCATACCTTACTGCTCCGGGTTCCTTACCATGCAAACAATCAGCCAGGGAACAGCCTGTGCTGTCTCCAGGCCCAGAGCTGTTTGTGAACTGCCAGGCCCAAGGAAACACTGAATGTGCATGTTCACCCTGGTGAGCAAGTTGCCATGGTGATCCCTTGGCAATGCAGCATCAGTACAGAGGGGCAGTGAAAACGACTGTAATTAATTTAAGGCATTAAGAACAATTAGCGTTTATTAGATGAAGTTTATTGAAAGAAGCATAAAGAAAACAAATCAGATTCTTAGCCCATGAAATAATGAAATCTGTTCTTTCTAATGCAGATAATGCTCAATGGAGAAAATAGTCCAAGGGAAGGATAATCTATATTCCCAACCATATACAAGCAGCAAATCTCATTCCTCAGCATAACAATTTATCACCTGTTCATCTGAAATGAAAAATATGGCCTGTTAATTCATTTCATATAGAACAAGCTTTTCTGAAGATTAAGAGGTTGAGAGGAGTAAGTTAGTTGCAGATAAAATATCTTGGTTCATAGCCATAAGCAAAGATCACTATGGTCAGGATTGATAAAGCATTACCAAAAAGCAGGAAATCCATCTATCATTCTATTAGTCATCTGTAACTATTAAAGGCGATGGTCTTGATGTGCCCTCCAGCATAGGAAGTCCTTAAGACACTTAACAGTCTGACAGCAGCACTACGCATACTCTGTGCTTTTGAACTGATCTCTAAATATGTGCTACTGCTATTGCCCAAAACAGGGTGTCAGACCCAGCACAATAACACTAAGCATTGCCTATCCATCCTCCTGTCTTTATGCAGGGTTTAACAGCATCATTTCTTTGCAGAAGTTGTGACAAGGATGTGTGTGTAATGCTCACTTTTAGCAGGTCACCTCAAAGAGATTAACAGCCTCCTCATGCTCCCATCACTTGGAATGGCTCTTGCTTAAACATGCTATTGATCTGTGCAAAGAAGAAGGTCCAGCAATGAGCCCTCTTCTGTAGATATCATTACATGACCATCAAATCTAACACAGTTATTCAAACCAAAACTAGAGCTGGAATGGCTAGTCTTCATTGGACTATATAAATGCAATGGCTATAAAATCCACAGCCCCTGATGAGCAGAGGGATAGACATTTTGCAGGAAAGGGCTGTACCTCCCACTGCAGTATAAGGTTACACTCAGCTGAATAGCAGCTCTTCACTGGAGCACTTTCTAGTGGTCATGTTTTTGCAGCAGTTTAGAAAGCAAAGGGCCTTGAATGTACAGAGCACAGCAAACCACCTCTGCAACACTTATTTGTCCTGCTTTATTCCCCAAATCCTCTTCTTGGAGCCTCTCTAGGCTTCACAAAGGTCACTGACAAACATGGGGATATTTCCCCACTAATGCTGCGAAAAGCAGAATTCCAAGTGTCCATTCCCATCACAGGATGGCATAAGATGGAATTTAATTAGGTCACTCCATGGATACATTAAACACAGATGTCCAAGTTCAGGAGATTACAGATTTATTGGGCATTGATTAAATGAAAAATCACAGATGACTGCTGCAGCCATTTGCCAGCTCTCCCTGAGGGCATGTGATGCAGGCTATAATTAATATTACACAGTCCTGACAAGCAAGATAAAAGTTCTGGCCAGGCTAGGATGTAATTTAGCATCTATTTGTTCTCCAGCATAATTTATTAACTTGAACAAACACAGTGCAGGCAGATTTGTAGCTAACCTGTTATGATTTCTCTGTAAAGTATGTCAGGAGCACACTACACATGCTGTCATTCTCTCTCCCCAGACATAGCAGAAAACTTCCCTGCAAACAAACACACCCTCCAGCTGAAAATTCAGATCCAAAGAGAACTTCACAAATAGTACTGCCAACTGCCCTTCTGTGGACAGGGAGCACTGTCTCATGCTATTGCCATCCCATTAATTCCTGGGAAGTTACACCAGCACCAAGTGCACTCCTGCAGCAGCAAAGCTAGGCCATGCAGCTAAAATGAAAGCTTTAGCAAACGCCTGCATTCATGCCCTTGGACTAGTGCCTGCTTTTAACACTGTTAGTAACAGGAAATTCTGGCTCAAATTAAATCAATGGCAAAAGTCCCATTGGCTGTAGTGAGCTAGAATTTCAGGTTGGTTCCCATAACCTTGTGCTGTGGCACATATAGCTCTGTCCAAAACCAGTTCTGTTGATCTCAGTACAGCCTTTGCAAAGCACTATCTATAATGAGTATGGGCTTTAGAGATTGGCCTTTCAGGAAGCTGGTATAAATAACTACAAATACCTAGGCATAGCTGTGCAGGAAGAAGGCAACAATTTCCAGTGAGCTTTCAGGTTCCAGCATTCAGTTTTCCTGCACATGTGAGACAGATACTATTTTTCCTGTGATACTTGATCAGCCTGTAAATTTACAGAGGCATGAATTAGGCTGGGTCCTGCACCGACTGTCAAGTGCTTTTAAAAAAAATGAGAAGTTAGTAAAGCACATCCCTTGGGATTCACAGCTGCATGCTTCCACTTCGACAATATTTTCTCCTGGAGGAAGACAGGTGCACCTTTACCAAACAGAATGGAGTTTTTGCCATTTAAAGCAGGAGTAGCGCCTTTTCATCACTCTGAAGGCTTTACCAAAAATGGAGAGAGCTGTGGAGGAGATTAATTTAATGAAAAGCATGAAAAAATGAAGACTGGCATTGCCCATGCCCATGACGATCGCATGCTCCATCTCCAACAGCCAAGAAGTATTTCAGTAGCAGTATCCACTATAAAGCAGGGCTGTACTAATGTGGTTAATGGAGATGAAACACCTTGAGACTAGCTAGAGGCCAAAGAGCTTTGTTTCTGATGGATTGGTGTCATATGAGCAAGCCATAAGTCACAGGGCACTGAAAGCCTGTGGTTGGCAGCAGCTGTCTTGTCCCAGATGAAGCAGATTGAAGAATCGTAAATTAATTCCACCAAAAAAAAGGGAGAGCAGTTTCTTGGGTGAAAAATCATCCACTATGAAGTAGAAAACAGTAACCTCAGAATCAGGTGTCATTTCTGAAAGAAAGACTCTCCCTTCTTTACAACAAAAAGGTAAGGCACAAGAATCAAATCCTTCTGCAAGAGACATATGGGGGGGCACACACACACACTCAAAAATAAATAAATAAATAAATACCCATACCACACCCCCCCCAATAAGCCAGTGTCTGCTTTGCTTTTATTTTCTTCATACAATACCTTTTCCCTTCCTCCACCTCTACAAAAATACCCCCTCCTTTCAGAGTCTTGAGTCTTGACTGAACCCCAGATTGCAAGTGGCCCCTGCCCTGCGTTTATCAGGTGGCTTGTTCCCATTGTCATTGACAAGACTGTTTATAATCCTATTAATCAAGCTGTGGGCCATGCCAGGAGACACAGCAATTCTATTTGTTACTGCATCTGTGAAAAGGTAATACCAGCTACACACAGGATACTGATACTGAGCAGCTTCTAATCTCCAAGTTGAAATGATTGCTTAAAGTTAAGCCTGTTTATTGAGTATAGTGAAGCCAGGCTTCAGAGCACTGGACACTGCTAAAGTGACAGTCTGACAGTTTAGCTTCCAAAATGTCTGGATCAGTTATTAAACCTAGGGCCTGAAACTTAATGTGCTTTGTGCAAGAGATAAACAGCAAGAGAAAGAGAAAACACATGTGGCCATGTCCATCCCTCACCTATCTGTTTGAAATCAGACACTCTGTAAAGAGCTGGGAGTCAGGACATGGAAGGTTTTATCACATATGGTTTATGCAAGGCTATCTGTCTCTTCCAGGTTGTGGGCAGAAACAGCCACAGAGTTAGAAACCATCTTTTCCAAGATGAAACCCTGACTCCCGTAGTTTAGGGCTGTCTTAAAAATTTTCATGAGACTCGAGCTGGAAACCCAGGTCCTGTCTCCAGGAATGAATACCAATAAAACCACCAGGGTGTTTACCACACAGTTCTGGGGAACCTTATTGTCAAAAGCAAAAGCTCTCTCTGTGTTGCATAATTTCCATCAGAAAACAGCTTGAACCAAGAAAAAGGTGCATTAGCACAGGTGCTGTCAGGAAAAGTCTGTAACTCTGATCATCAAAAATAATTGCCTGCCACCCAAGCCACAAATAGTGCAGTTACAGCTGTCTCTTGCACAGATAAGGCTTGAAAGGCAAGTTCATATGATGCTCACCCATCAGTCATTTCTGAAGGACATGCTTTTCTGCACTGAATGTACATGGAAGCCATTGCAGATATATCCTCCTTTGGTGTAGTCCTCTCTTTATTTTCCCCTTTCCCTGTCTCTGCACCAAGCACACTTTCCACAAGGTGGACATGAATCTGCCCTTAAAGAACCCTGTCCGGTATCGTAAAATCTAATTCATCACAGCTGGTACAGGCCAAGACCTATGTCTCAGTTTCAGTCTCTCAGGTCAGTCAGCTTCAGGTGAAGACCCCTCTAGCACCTTGAGGACTACAGCACAATACAACCTCATAAAAGGCTTTGGGCTTACTACTAGACGCAGAGCTGTATATAATAGTTTGACAGTTACTGGCTTTGCACTTTCTGCTGGTGTTGCCATTTATCCAGTTTATTAACCATTTTCCTGAAAACACAATCCCCTGTCAGTAAAGAACGGCATCTCACGAGATGCAATCACACATACAACTATCGGTCCAGGGTGGAAGACACTGCAATGCATATAACTCAAGAGTATGTCACTGGCCCAACATGAATGCAGCATGACACAGCCCAGATCCTGAATTTGAATGTGTATACACAACCATTTTCTCATTTTCCATAGGGAACTTGAGAAACCTTCTTGATGGAAGTTATTACAACAGATACATTTGCAGGAAAAGCTTCTAAAACATCAAATTGATAGTTACCAACAGAAAAGCCAATTAGAGCTGAAAAATCCCCACGTTTCTGGCTCATCCCTGGTCTTTTTAAGCATAGGTCTTCCTGTCTCCCTTATCTCATGATAAATAGTTACTGTATAAAGTTACCACAGAGAAAACTTGGTTGAAGAAGGGATGCTTGTTTTGTCTTTGGAACAAAAATACTATGTTTGACAGGTGTGATGAAAACATTTATCAGCAACCTACTTACCTGAGAACACAGTAAATTTGTCTTCACATCACAGTAATATGTGAACACGCAGGCTGTGCCTTGGGTTTGGCAGCATTACAAGGCACAAAATTAGTCAGCCCAGCCAAAGATTGTCCCCTGTGCCATTAAGTCCTTTGTGAGCTGATAAGAAATGCATGCCAAGGAGCAACACAAAAGCTCGTTGAGACAGGACTAAATTTGAGGTCGGGCTTTTGCCAACATCCACTCCCTCAGTCAGACATATACTGCATAAAGCTGCATCTGGGCAGATGAATGAGGCTGCACGGCTTGATAGGGACAGTGGTTACAACAGAAGCAGCCAAGCATCCCTGCACTGGGGCAGTAGCAGTCACCTGGCATGAAGAGAAACTCATCACAGCAGCCCAGAAAAAAAGACAGATAGGCTCACTGATAAACACGTGAGCAGCTGACTCCGGATGAGGCTTTTTGACAGTCCAAAAGTGCCCACTGGACTCACAGAGGGTGTTTGCTCCTCGGTTTGTCTCTAGGAGGCGATGTTCAGGCTGCTGTGTATTACTGCGTCTGAGTCCTCATCTACTCATCTTTTCCACTGAGACTGCAACATCCACAAGGCATAGAATCCCTCCTATGAAGAGTTTATGAGAGAATTAAAAAAAAAAAAAAACCAAACACCAACACCCCCCCCTCAAAAAAAAAAAAAAAAAAAAAAAAAACCACAAACTCAACCTGATGCCTTTCCTGACCTGGTAGATAAAAAGAGGTATCTTAACTAATAACAGGAAAGCTCATGTTCCTTAATAAAGAAGATGATGCCACTCAAGAGCATGAGGACTGGCCCAAGGTACCAAAGGGACCTAACAGAGCATCAACGCTTTGACATCCCCGTGCTTCAACCTTTCCACTGTTCCAACAATCTGAGCTGAACTGATCCTGATTATACAACTTAATGGTAGGAGCAATGTTGTGTCTTTGGATTAGTCTGTGTCTAGGGAGCTTAACCACCAATTATATGTGCTTCACTGCTGTAGATGTGATAATAACAAAAATAATTATCATTTACAGGGGTCTTTGCATTTTCAGAGCTCTTTGCAACCATTAACTAATTAACACCGTTAAAACCTTTGTTTAATTTAGAGCATCTTTAGATGGAAGTCATTCCTCCCACGCACAACTGCTAACATTAGATGTCTCAAAGCAGCTCTTTCATTTGATTTATACATATGTGTTCCCAGCTTCCGTTTTGGAAGAGAAAGAAGAAAGGTGACAAACAGATTCAAACACAGCTGAGATGAGACATTAAACTGTCTTTTGATGTTTTTCTGTGGGCTCCTCTAGTGCTCCATGCTCAGTGACTAATTATTGAGGCTCTTTTAGAGGAAATCAATGCCTTGCAACTAATTTAGCTGAAGAAACCTCCCAAACAATTCCTCTTGAAGCTGTTCCAAGAAACAGGAGCTAAGTCAGGCTGTTTTATGGCAATGTGGGTTGATTCTCACTGCAGTACAAGTGGAGGAACGTGCCAATTTCAGCCCTTTACTAGGATAGATTTGAGCCAATCAATAAATTATCTACATTCAAGCAAAATCTTCCTCTGAGCACAGGCACTCCATGCACAAGCTCTTCTCATGTATACTTAACACAAAGAGGCTATCAACAGTGTCATGCTGCCTATGGCAGGGGGGTTAGAACTAGATGATCTTAAGGTCCTTCCCAACCCTAACTATTCTATGATTCTATGATTCCTAGCCTTCTGCACACAAGAAAAAACCCACTTCTCTGGTAGCTCCTGAGAATCCTCAGGCTGCCACTGAATCTGAAGCAGTATCTCATAGCCAGAGCATGTGGCAGGAGCCTACCTCTGCTTTCAGCCTGTCTGGATGTGCAAGAAGCATGAAGGAAAGAATCACTGGATTTGAAAAGGACTTGAGAGGATGAAGCTTGCCTTAGACAGACATAATACAAGTAAATTTAGCATCTGTTCTTGCCAAATACCATTAGAATAGTCTTCCAACCACTGCAAATAACAGGAGCTGTGTGGCAGTTAGTCCAGGACAGTATGTAGGTACAAGAAATCACCGGCATAGTACAGAAAGCTACATGGACAACCATTGAGGGAGCATGGCAGGAGAAATGGTATGGATGAGCAAATCGAGTGGATTGAAAATTACAAAATTTGTTCAAGAAACAGAAAGATTCACAAATACAACACACAGACTATACCAAAAACCCCTAAAAAAGAAGGAGCAAGAGGCCTGGAGTTGAGTTACATATAACGTATCATCTCCATTTCAGCCCAGATTGCCAATTGACAAGCATTTGAGAGGGACCACCCATGTTTGTACAAATCCCAGAGTACTTTATCACACATGCACCACTGTGACTTCACGCCTTGTTTTCCTCCTGGGTAGGCATCATGCCAGATATCCCTTCCACACACATCTTCCTCTTTCTTTGTCCTGCATGATTTATGCAATACTTAAATAATAAATTACATGGATGTTATGGAACTTATAGCACTCAGAGTAGGTCATTAAATAAATCACTGTATAATTCATTCAAATGAATCTGGATCTTGCAGTGGGAGGATTTCATTGGGAAAAAAATTAAAATCAATCCATGGAGTTTATAAAATTAAAGGGTTGTCAGGGATTTGCAATATTTAAGTACTGTGTATATTTAGAATAAGAATATGCAAGCGATTTATATAGATTGACACCTTGGTTTCCCCTCAGCTGGACATCTCTGCCTCTGCTGCACCAGCTCTAAGAAGGGAAGACTGACACTCACCTTGTAAAGCACCTGAAACTCTACAGATGAAGAGCATCACTGCAGTGCTTGGACAATATTATTACACCAATTAAGCAAATTAAATTAAAATTAAGCTTATTTAAGTGGTCTTAACAAAGACCACTACTGAGGTGAGTGCATCATCTTTCTCAGTTGAGGCAGCATCCCCATATTTCTGTTCTCTCAGCTTGATTGCCCATGCTGGGATCACCTAAGACATCCACCTCACTTGAGCTCCAGCTCCTTATCATCTCGGGGGGTCTCAAGGTCAGGGTACCCCTGTGGGAAAGATAACTCAAACAAGAAAGTGCCTTTGAGACCCACCAGAGGCCACTCCACTAAACACAGAGACTCAGGCTGCTTGTGCCACCCTGCACAGACCATGGCTCCTCCTTACACTAAGTGTTTTACCACTTTTGCTAAACTAAATTAGCAGCGACTGTGTTTCCCCTTACTGGCAAACATCAAGCTCAGCACTGGCTGTATCTGGGCAGATGCATGTATCAGTACACGTGTGTAAGCATAATCCGCACCCACACAGGCCTCCACCCACCTCTGGATCACTTGTGTTGTTGGAACATATTTATACCTAAATACAAAGATCTCCAAGGCCAGGCAGGACTGTGAGAAGGAAGGATGGAGGAGAAGGGGAAGCCAAGATTCAATAGTGATCTTTTAAGTGGGCTTTTGATGTATATTCTCACGTCAAGCATCACGGTAAGCCTGGGAGTCCAGGAACCCTGGCAAGCTGCAGAGATGTGGGTGCCTTTACTCCACTCATTTTATAAAACATGTGATTTGTGATGCCAACTTGCTTTCATGGCTGTGCTGCCTCCTCTGGGACTGAGGTCCTTGTCACTTTGAAGATCCCAGCTATTTGACTGCTTTGAATTAATTTGTTTAATGAACCTCAGGGGGCCACTGCACTAAAGCATTCCCAAACATATTCAGAGCTTTGCAGTTTCTTCACTAATTAGGGACTCCTCTGTGGCTAAACACAAGAGGTTCTGCTGCTGTGTTTGAAGATGGCAGGAAGCCAAGACAGTGCTGAATCTCCAGCTTAGGTGAAGCACCTCTAATATTTTTCCTCCTCTATTTTTTCTTCCCCCCCAGTCAGAGCAAAGTTGCCAACCACAGACACAAATTACTCAAGGTGCTAAGAGAGGGAAGCATTTTATCAAAGCACAAATAAAACAGCAAAGTTCTGCAGGGTGCTTTTTTGCACATGTGCACTTTTCTCAGGAGACACTACACAGCTCTTTTCCACAAGCCCTTTCCTCAGTGCCTGTTAACCTACTTACTACTAAAGGCTCCTAGTAGCTAAAACTGCAGCTCAGGTTGCTCCTTAGTCAGTATCCAGGAACACACCAACCTCGGTAGTTGCATAGCCCAGCTGATGAGCCTCATGGAGCCTGGCACAGGACACGCAGTGCATTGCTTACAGGAGCTTAGAGTGGGAAAACAGGGGGGCTATCTCCTTAAATGCCTCAAGGATGTGGGAGTGTCATGGCTAAGAGATGAGAGACAAAATCCACTCATAGCAGCTTTTCTTAATGCAAGAGTTTTCTCTTTGCCTTCCCTTGCAGTGCCTGGCCCTTTATAGCTTCCCTACCAAAAAAGTGAAACACACATGACCTGGTTGAAAAAGAGAGAATACATTCATAATTGTCAGAATGAACCAGGAAAGAAACTGGTATCTTTTATTAGTATCTTTTGCAATTCATTACAGAAACTTTATTACTCCTCAGAATTTCCCAAAACTAAAAAAAGGCTGTTCAGAACCCACTCCACAGTGGTCACAGCACCAAAAGTCCTGCAAAATCAATTGCCAGGCACATCCATTACTGATTAAATAGGAAATCAACAAATGCCACCAGAAAGTGAGGATTAAACATGTACCACAGATTGGAAACATCCTCTCTCCCTTCCAGTCTCACTGTAAGTCACCTTCCTGTTGACAAGTTCAGAAGGACAAATGTATAATAGGAGGCAAGCAGCAGTATATAAACATAGCATCACCATGAAGCTGGAAACTACCTTCCTGGAATGAAGTCGCAAATACCGTACTAGCAATTGTGGATTTCCACAAGCTGCAACCTGCTGTCCAGCTTGGCAAAGCCTGTCAGCTAGCAGTCAAGGAGCACTGGCCACTGGAAGAAGGATCTCCATCCAGCCACCATCTCCTTGGCTTGATTGTAATCTTCACAGCACTCACACGAGGGCACTGCTGTCTTGCTAACACCATCAGTGCGACCGTACAGCTAAATCCAAGACTCAAAGCAGCCTCCAGGCAGAGGAGATTGCCCTCGGGCCAGTCTTCAGTCCTGCCAGTTCCTGAGACCTAGAGCAGCTGGCCACTGTGGGCTGAGCCATCTTCAGCACATTATGACACTTCCTCACCACCTCCAGAAATAGCCTCATTCAACATAAAAATGCCAGATGAAGACAGCTTCTCAAACCATCCTGTTTCCCTGTGCATACCTTCTTTGCTTCCTCCACATGAAGTACAAACATCAGACAAGTTAATAAATTTGTGGATACACCCCCGGCAGTTATAGAGACCACAGCGACTAGCAAAGACACTCTCCTGCCCAGCCTTAAAGACAAAGCTGGTTATGGCAGTACTGGGGGAACTAAGCCAAGCAAATTCCAGCCCATTACAACAGTCCCCAGACCACCACAGTCACAACCTCCCATTTAAAGCCCCTCTTCCTTCTTCCCACTTCCTTCAGATCAGATTTCATCCATACCTTTACCACGATAACATATAAAACAGTATCTCCAACACTCCCACTGTCACAGAGGTAGAAACACCATAAGTCTGCCCCAGCCTCACTTATATTCTCAGGAGCACTCACACCTGTGAAGCTCAGCCTCAGCCCTCTTAACCCTTTCGGCCCCCCACCCAAACACAGCACCCTTCAGAATCTGCAGTGAATATGAAATAGAAATCACCTTTCCCGACTACACCCTGTGACCCACTCAGCACCTGAGGCATTTGACCATTGTTGGAAATGTGGATATGGATGGTGTGAGCACTGTGGATGCCCATATGAGGAGGAAAGCACAAGAAGAAGCAGCTCTGGCTGAAGAGACGTCATCTCTATCTCCTTTGCTCCTTCCTGAGGGTTGTTTGTGTGCAGTCCTGGATCAGCTCATCAGAATCCCTGCCTCCTCCCGCCTGATGCTGCCTCTGCATGACAGGGTGTACGCAAAATGTAAATCAGGTGGAAATGACTTTCAAGGAGGCTGGAGGCAGTGAGCCTGGATCTGAGCCATGGTGCAACCTGGCACCAGGTTCCCTGCACTTTGCCCTGCTCTCTACTCCCTGCCAGCACCCCAGCTCCCTCTGCCAGGGGACAGAGAGGAAGCAGACAGCCTGTATGGGGAAACATTGAGGCTGATGGGGTTTCCCACACCTCCTCTCACTGAGCTGCACTGAAGACTCACTGTTGGCGTTAGCATTTAACTTAACAAATGGTGTGGGTTCCCACACAGACACCAAGGAAAGGAAGATACTTTCTAGGGACAGCAGTCACCTGATTCCCCACAGGACAGCGGCACACATTCCCAGACATGCTAGTCTTGTGTGGGGAGGATGCTGAGCCCTTCTACAGTGGGACAGCAGGGAGAGGTTTTTACCTTCTTGGCCCCGTGCTGGCACACACCAGAACCAGGACAGCCAACCCAGGTACAGTCGGTGGAAAGCTGCTGCCATCTCCTGGGCAGCTGTCTCTATCCAACACCAGCTGTTTTAACTCAGGCCTACTGCCCTCTCCTGTCCGAAACCCTTACCCCCGGAGCTGCCTGTCTTCCCCTGCAGCACCCAAGGCAGAGCAGGAGCCTCTGACAGCTGCCTGTCTCTGTGGCATCAGGGTAAGAGCCATCACCCATGCAAACAGGTCTGCATTGCATGATAATGCTTCTGTACAAACAGGCTTCCTTACAAAGGCAAATACACCACGTGACACAGTGACAGGATGCCCGCTGAGCTCCTGCTGTGCTGTTTGGATCTGCAGGGCTTGGACCCTACCAAGGCAAACTCTGCTCCTCAAGAAGGTGTCACAAGTACTTGCAGCCCAGTGCTGATGTCTGTCCTCACAGCCAGACCTGCTTAGAGATGGCACCAAAATACCTGCACTGCTCTGAACAGATTTCTTTCCCATGGACAGGTTTAGGGAGAGAAGGGACTGTAATGGAAACAAATGGAAACCACGAAAGAGAGCAGCAGCAGCACCAAGACACCAAACAGGGCTTTCTTTCCAGACAGGCTCAGCAGACATAGAAAGAGGCCAATAATAATTATGGTCTAAGGAGGAGGACTGCAGGTGACAGCAGAGACCTAATCTCCACTTTGGGAAAGAGGAAGTAGAGGAAACAAGTAAACCCAGACACTATTCTGTACACCTCCAAGCTGCAGAGAGAGCAAGCTCCTGGCTGCTATTTCTCCTACCTCTTGTAATGAAGGATCATTTGGGGACCAAACTTATTGGGCTTTTCACAGTGCAAAATGAGATATGCAGTGGTCTCTGTGTATCTGGCAGGAGAGCTCCTGCACCCAGGCTGTCTCTCCTTCCTGCCTTTGGCAGGTTTGCATGAGCACACAGTGCTTGTTTGCATAAAGATATGTCAAGCCTATTGCTTGGAATGACCAGCTCCATTTACCCAGGTGCTACACATACCCTTTAACAACAGACCCTGCCTTCCAGCACGATGGGGTGTAACTTTATGTGTGTTTTGTCTCATACGTCAAGATGTACTAAGGTCTGCCTACTTTTCCCTTCCTCCCCAGGTAATCCCACCCTGCATCATCTCCTAGAGGAAGTACCCTGTGGGTTCAGGGCATGAGGAAGGGGAACTGGCCAGGCTGGCAGAAGGTCAACATAATGGGAAGTTGTACCTGCAAAACCCATTGGAAGAAGAGGAAAATTACTAGGAGTTTCACAATAAAGTACAAAGAAGCAATAGAGAGCAAACAAGAAAATTCCCTTGTTAAACTGCTCACTTTAGGGAAGTACCCTTTAGCAAAATATTTGTCTTTCAAACCAGATTTTTCCCTTTGCAAACTGCCTGAGCACACCTGTCCTCACTCTCCCTGCAGCTGATGGCCCTTCTGATGTAGATAGCAAGGAGACTTTTTGTCCCTCAGAGGCAAATGCAGAGTACAATACACCTTTTCGTATTCAAGCCTGGATGAAGCCCTTTCAGGCCTAGCAGATTAGGATAAACAGCCTTAAAACTGAAGATTCCTTCTGCTGATGTCTGCGGGAATTGCCATGGCAGGGACACGCTGAGAGCTGAGCTGGCAGAGGACCAGGACTGAGGTGTTTCCCTGCAGCAAACCTGTGACACATGGGGGATTGGCAGCCTCCCAGATCACTCCTGATGCAAAATGCATTCCTCATCCAATCTGCAACTCTGGTGAGTCACAACACCCTGTCTGCCTTAATCTGTCCTCTCTTTGCTTCTTCTCTCCTCTCCTGAATGGAGGCAGGAGATGGTGTGTGGCAGGGCCTGTCATCTGCCTTCTAGAAGCTGCAGTGAACTGCTGTTGACACTGGTAGCTCCAAAGCCCTCGGACAAGAGGTGCAAAGTCCATCCCAGTAGTAGTAACGCACCCCATACCAAGAACAAGACAAGGCATCTTTTAAAGCCAGCTCAGCAGTGCAAGCAGTGAAAAACATCCTACATTTACAAAACACACTGTTTGCAAAACAGGACAGTAAATCTCAACTGCCCCAAGTTCTTTACCTAGAGCAAATATCCAATAAATCCATGGAGAGAGCAAACATACTTGTTGCCTGAGCTGGGCATAGTCCCTTTCTGCCACGTAGGACCAACAGCCTGGTGAAGAGGGTGCCTGGAGTCATGGCCCAGAGTGTTGTGCTGGGTCCAAGGCTGTGGTGTCCTTGTATAGTGTAATTACAGCACAGATCAGGCTCTCTTATCCAGCACTAGAACAGGGAATATAGAGAATTCTCTCCCTGTATTTTTAGCTGCTGTCCCTTTCTCTCTCCAGCACCCTGCCTGGCCCTGGCTTAGTCTCTGCTTGACCCAAATGGTTTTCTTGTTGCAATCACAGTGACAGAGACAGCCTGATCCAGTTTAGCTGTGACTCAGTTCCATGCCCCGAAGCAGGTGGTTACATGCAATTGTTGCCAAATTGCTGCTTTTTTGCCAAAAGACACCCCCTCACTTGCCATCTCCTCCTACTGGGTTGTACGTTGCAGGAGGTTTCGCTTTGGTGGCTTCAGACTGACTCTCAGCTAATAATATTAGCTAATGGCTAATGCTATTCCTGAAGCAGAGCTCTGAACTCAAAGTGCTGCTTTATGCCTGGGGATTCCAGTCCTCTACCCACAAAAAGGAAGATTCATTTAACTCTGAGGAAGACAAATGAGGACAAAAAGAGGATTTACTGCAGGAAAAGGAAGCAGGAACCAGACACCCTCTGTACCAGTACAGAAGGCTCTTTGATGACCCACACTGCAATGCCTTCATTGCCATGCCCAGTGATGCTCAGTGAGGCCCACTATTTGAATGAGATAGAATCAGGCTTCCAGGAGCTCCTGGTCTGCAGAGATGGAGCCTGTTGAGAACCTCAGAGAGCTATGTGGATATCCCCCACCGACCAGTAGTCCCAGAAGTGGTATTATACACAGCAAGGGAACTTTTGAGACACCTCCATTCAAACTCCTACAAGCCAGACAGCCTTCCGGAAGCTCCTGGAAGATGTGAGCCACAGGGACTGCAGCTTCTGAGTTACTCCCAGGGTCACTCCCTTGGGGATCAGAGAGCAAAGCAGTGTCTGAGTCATCTGTGCTCATACTTGCTCCCTCAGCACAGGAGTGGAGTACTGTAGCCTGAGGTCTCCTTGCTGCTCCTGTCCACTTCCCTGTGTGGTATCAACCACGCACAGGGCAGAGGGAAGCCTCCCCACAAAAACAAGGCAAAAGGCACTGCTCCAAATAGCTGCCCCTGCCAGGTGGCAGAAACCACCTATTGCAAGGAAGCAGAGAATGACACAAGTTTTCTAGGAAACCACCGTGACTTGACCTTGAAAGTAGTTTGTGGAAATCAGAGTTTTAAGTTTTGTCCGAAAGTACATGAAAAGACAGGATAAGAAAGGAACCAAACCGCTTGTGCTAGCAGGGAGAAATACAGCCAAGAGGCTAACTTCTGTCTGCTTTCCAAGGGGGAATAAACCCCACGTCATTCCATATTGTGTTAGACTTCTAGTATGGGTGGGAGACAAGGAAACACGCCTAAATAATTTCCAAACCATCCCTGCATTTACTGAGGAGCTCCCTGCCCTTCCTCTACTGGACTTCACACCCATTTGATTTTCTTTAGTACATGGGCTTATCCCTGGCTAAATTAATGACTATGAAGTCACCTTTGGGGCTAAGAACATATATTTTATTGCTTCCTGGAGCTCTCTTCTTGACAGAGCTTTCTGGCTATATCCCCTCCTAGAGACAGGCCTCAGCTCCCACTGTCCCCACAAAGTTCAACCTCTTCAAGAACTGATGAGGAACAAAACTGAGGAGCCCCACTGAGTGTGCATTATGTAATAAACATTGTCACTTCCGTCATCAGTTATGAAGAGCTCTTTTGCCCTGGGATAAGCCTCTGTAGTAGCATGTTCCTGGTTATGTATGTGACATGATCCCATCCTGCCTTTGCTTTCAAAATTAATTCTCTCAGAGAGGCAAACATATCTATTATTATCAACTGTTTGTTCCAGTGACATGATACTGAGTCATCCTCACAAACTGAAAGATGGCACAGAGATTTTGCAAGGAAACATCAGATGAAACTGCCGAGGGCAAATAGCATCACAAGTGAAGTTGTGCTTGCAAAATCCCCCGTTTCCATTTTTATTTGCTTTTTCCCCCATTTGATTTTGCTGACTTAGTTATCATGGTCCTTAAGGTGCTTGCAGAAAGGTTGTACAACAAGTGGGGGAGAACAGTTCCTATTTGCAGAGGACTTGCAGCCATTTGATGCACTCTCTCCTGGTTTCTCTGCATTGAGGGGAACATGCAGAGGCTTTCTGAACTCAGCACTGCGCTGCCCACTGATGCTGGGCATCAGTGGAGCTGCAGATGCTGCTCAGAGAAGCTCCAAGTAGGGCAGAACACGAGAAAACCACAAGAAAATGGGGCCCTGTGGGAGAATTTAATTCTGTGAACTTAACAAGCCAGAAAAGCTCAATTTATCATTTCCTCCACACTCTGCATTAAGACCAAGTTTACCTCTGACCAATGTTAGCATCACTGAACACGGATAAATTCTTCCAACACACACTCTCTTTCTTGGGCCTTTTTCCTGCTGCTCTCCTTTTGCTCTGCATGTCATGAACTCACATATTGTCTTTCTTGTACTTCCCCTTTTTCTTCCACTTCTGCTCAACTTTTATTTGAAATGCTCAACATAACAGGCTCCTTCTAAAGCTGCTGGGCACTGGCAGGGTGGGGAAGCCTGCCTGTGCGGGGCACTTTGGGGCTGGAAAAAAGGAAGATGAGCACAGGGAGGGAAATCCAGACCTCCCACTCTCCCAGCCTCTTGGGTGATTCAGAATAGGCTGGGACAAAGTGGAGGAGGTAGATCTGCCAAAACTACAGCATAAACACTCTCCAAGAGCTTCCTGTGGGCTGCCAATTATATGTCTGCAAGTGTAAGGCAGATAAGGGGAAAGAAAGGGCATAGCTTTTTCCTTTTTGAGGATCCAGCCCATCTGGAGTACCTATGCATTCAGTATATTGCTTATTTTGACAGCTGGAAATAACTGCCCTCAGTGGAATTAGCACTGCAAACAGGCTCTGGAGTGATCTCTGTTTCAGTGGAACCAATTCAGGATCATCACCAGGTCTAATTACTGAGTGTCACACACTCTGGGTTTCACTCGGGACTGTACCTGCTGCTCCTTTCCCAACAAGGTGGAAGGCATCTGGGAGGAACCCTTCCTGCTCGCAGAAATGAGGCAGTGCTCCCGTTCTCACCAATACTTTCTTACTGCACATCAGCACCACCCCAGGAGCTCAAAGAACACTTGCAAAATCAGCTTCTGAAAACCCCAGGGAATGGTCTGCAAGGAGCAATGGAGAAATCTAGGTAAGAGGAAAGGCAAGAGAAACTTATCCAGTATTGTTTGAAGGGTACAGCCAAAATGATGTGTCAAGGTAATCACATAAGTGATCAGCCCTCTAACAAGAACATGGTGTGCTCACACCAGTGAAGTGCTGTGACAGGGGGTTATGGTCCAAAGTCAGAGAGACCATGCTTTCAATAGGATCTTGGCCCTTTTACTACCCAGCTTTCTCCACAGAGAAGTAGAGGCTGTATTTGACCATCTCTACAAGGATGTACCCCTGATGCATTTCCTACAGTTTCTGAAACAGCTTGGCCTTTATGAAAAGCGGGGACCCAAGCTAAAACAGGACTGCAGATATTCCTCCACATTTCCAGAATGTGGGTTTCTGCGAGAGGTTACAAGGACTATGAGCATGCAAGCCAGAACACAATGCACACCATGCAAAGGCAGCTCAAGGGATATACACATACAGAGACTTAATTTTCAGCCCACAGATTCCTCAGTGACATGCACACTGTCCATTTTGATCCCTCTCAGCTGGTCACCCCTTTATTTTAATCAGTTCACTCAGAAGCTAAGCAGGTAGAATGAAGTCATCTCAAAAAGCATGAGTGAAACCTCCCATTGGGGGTGTGTACATGTGAGCTGCATAGGGAGGAGGAAATATTTGCATTTACCTCATCAAAAGCAGGGTATATATAAGCTAGAAAGTGTGAGGCTTTCTCAGTTCCCAGGTGCAGGTATGAAGCAGACATCAAAGTGGATCATGGCAACTTTCCTCTTCTTGGTGCAGCTCCTCTTCATTGGGACAGCATATACACAAAGCTGTAATTTGCTCCAGAATGCAACTGCAAGCAATTTCACTGTCACCGTGACACCTGAGGTGTACCACGCAAACACAAGCTACCTAGGTAAGCCACCTCTGTATGGATCTCAGAGTTCCCACATTGTCTTTCCTTCCTTAGGGTGCTTTATTTCTCCCTTAATCTTTTTGCCTAAACTTGCATAGAGGGCCATGAAGGCTCTTGAAAACAGAATTGGCAGGGAAGTTGTTTCACAGCTTTGTTCCCTTTCCTTCTTCCTAAGAATTTGCCCTTCTCAGTGGCAATGGCTGGTAAAGACAAAGGTGAAGAGGTTACTTTGATGCTGACAGACACTTAGTCAATCCTAGAAAATGGCTTTTAATACTACAGAGAATTTAGCTGCAGAGTAAATAGCAGCCTGACCTTTGATTCTGGCTTCTCACACCAGCTCCTGTAGCTTCTGACAATATGGGCAGATTTAATTTGACCAAAAGGGTGCTAAAGGTCAAGAGGGCCATGGAAGTACAGAATGCACAACAACCTGGGCTGGGAGGCACAGCTATGGAGTTGCTTCTTCCTGGCAAGCAGGTCCCCTTTGCTTCATTTGCTTATTGTTCAACTTCTGCTTGCAACAAAAGCATGATACACAGCAATCACAGCTGTGAAACAGCAACCGAGAGCAGAGACCTGGCAAACAAAGGGTGAGGTCTGGCACACCCATAAAGGTGGGCTGAAGGGAGGAACTGACAGCCCAAAATCGAGAGTCTCCTTTAGCTTTTCCATTCCTGCCATTTGTATGGGATCCAGAAGAGGTTTACTCACAAGGAGCACTGGTTTCACTTACAGATACAGTACCCACAATAGCAGGGGCTGAATCTGGTGACTGCGGAGTTCCACCTAGTCTATTGCCTAACTGGGGAGGGAGCAGATAAGGGGTTCCTGTCATTCACGGAGCACTATCATTTATCGCCTTCTCTTTGTATGCTTCTGGTGCACCCGTGTGACATAGTGAGCACTGTGCGAGCAAATACTTCCTTGGCTGAAAACCCTTGAAGCCATGAAGTCTGGAGATGGCTGTCTTTCAGAGCAGACAACTTACTTTGCCTAACATGCTCTTTTCCAGTTACAATTAATGACAACACAAACCTCACTGACAGCAAGAATGTGACCAAGTACTTACTGCAAGCCTTGTCCCCACAAAATCGCTCTGTGGGAGCATGGAATGTGGCAGAGACGGACAACTGCAGTTCCATTGACACGGTGGTATTAAATGCCACTCAGAAAACAGCAAACTGGACATCTCCAGTCAGTGGCATTTCTTCTGTGGAAATAAGGTAAGACTATACTCCATCTTATTCGGTATTCGGTTAGGACAGTACTTGTCTGTATAAACTCTTGGCAATACCAGAATCAAGAACCCACCTCTAGAGCAGGGGCTGAGAAAAACCTCTTGAGCCTTCTCCAGATTTTCCCTTGAAAATACCAAGGAAACATTTTCTGAAGAGCCATATCTAGAGGTCACCCCACAGATGGTCTCACAGTTAAAGACTTGATCATATTAGTAGGGATGTAAATTAGTCCTATGGATATGAGTTGATTGAACACTCCTCTTGCTTCCATTAACACAAATGGAGTTGCATCAGTGGGAAACATTTGCCAAAGGAAACCATAGCCATTAGCCTGATTGGCCTTATCTGCAGGAAGAAAGAATGAAACAGTTCAGGACAATAGTGGTTCTAATTAGAAGGAGCAGATGGTCACAGTAAATTGCCATCCTTTTACAAGTCATTCCTATCTCATCCACAGAAGGGCAGTAAAGCAGCCTAAGTGTAATGACGAAACTGTTTCAGGTGTTAAATAAAAAAGTGCAATATAGTTGGAGGGAAACATAAGTGACTCAGGATGACTTCATAGTTCCTGTCTCTTCATCTGCTTTTAGTGTTTACATTAATGAGGCTACAAGAGACAGTCAGCTGCTCTTCTTTGAATGTATTTTCTTCTCCCTTCCTTTCTTCCACAGGGCATATATCATCTTCAGTGATAAATCTGAGTTCAAGACAGTGACGCTGAACAGAGGTAAATAAACTTCAGCTGGGCAATTCAAACAGCAGGGTCAATGACGCACTCAGCAAAGGCTTCACTTGTACTCTGGTGTTTTGGGAAAAGGGAAAGTTGGACTCAGCGCACCACCAGCTGAAGAATAGCTCATGTTTCCGATAGTCAGGAGAAGGCAAAGACACTAGAGTGCTAGAGCTACCTAGGGGTTTTCAGATTATGATGTTGGACTGAAAACCTGTCCAAGTTTTCTTTTTGCTTTAAGGGACATTAAACAGCTACAAATGAGAGGACAGGCTTACTTATTTCTGCAGGTATTGGCAGAGGCTTCATCCCCCTATTCACTCTGTCATGCAGATACAAAGTGGAAATTGTGACTTTGCCATCACAGATAATGTTTCTGATAATCCAGAGAATCCCCTACCACCCAGCAGCACTGAGCCTATGCTGATGACGGTCCATTGATGTCAGTGGATATAGTCTGATACCCCACTCCCCACCGTAGACCCCTCATTTTTAAGAAATCAGATGATGTCAGATCAGTTACATGCAGCCTCTTGGAGTAGATCTGTAGCTCAGATCCTCTTCTAATCAGCCTTGGGGCTTTCCTTCTATTTCAGAATTAGAAGCAACCACAGCACAACCAATCACCAACTCCACCATCAACTCCGTCTCAATGGTTCAGAGCAGCTCCTTCTTCATAGCTGTTATCCAGTTGCCACTGCTCCTTGTCACAAGCAAACTGCTCTCCTAGGAGTCAGGAAGAGAAGATGACCCAAATGTGGTACACCTTTCCTCCTTGTTTGTGGTACGCATGGGAGGGCAAGCAGCTGATCTACTCAGGAAAACTATTCACTTCTGTGTATTAGGATGATAACTGCACTTCTATATTACATTATAAAGGTCTATTTGATCAGAGAGCTGATCGTCCCCTTAATCCCCTCACCCACGGCCAGCAACCTCAACAACATGAAATGTTTCATAGGAAGTCAGAGATCACTCTGCTACAGCTTTTCAGCTAGAAAAACATAGCATGGTCAAGAGCAGACCCTGTCTAACAGCGGAACTATACCGGAATGAATTCTTTCCTCATCACCTGGGGTTCTGTGAAGCATACAAAAGGTATGAAAATGCTTGAAGAGGGTAAAGGCCCTCATCAAGGTACCAGAGTCTGCTGAGAAGCTCAAGGAGAGGTCTTATTTTGGCTAAGCAGTGACCTGCTCTCACAGCATGTGTGTGTGCATGTATGTGCCTCAGTGACACAGTCCCCCCCAGTATATTCACCAAAACTGCTGGAAGCAGAATTGATCCCCGGAAGGAAAATTATGGAATTAGGATTCACATGACACAGCCAGTTCAAAGCCTCCAGTGCAAGCACAGATAAAATAAGTGTGCCCTCCACTTGGACAAGCTCAGCAGTGACAAACTGGACATCTTGCTGGCAGGGTATCCTCCTTAAAGGCCCAGGCCTTACAAATTTATGCTCCGCATTATTATTATTGATTCAGCATCCCCTAAATTTTGTTGTTTCAGTGGATGCCTTATAAGGTTTCTCTGTTTTTCCTCTGGCTTTCTGGAATGGCAGAGTGGGCATTTTTTATCCTCAATTTTTAATCAACATCTGATTTTGCTGTAGGACAAGATTGTACGGGCCACTGAATGTCTTGCTTTTATTGTTATTAATATTGTTTGCATTTTTATATGGATGGTGTTTATTTAGAAAATTTCAAACTTCTGGAAAGTAATTTTTTCTTAAACTAATCTAAATAAATTAAGGAATGAAAGTTGGCTCTTGTATATAACATTATTTCCTGGCTTCATTTTGATGTTGTGGTGGGGATGAAATGATCCTGAATAATGTGAAATATTTGGCTTTGACCCCACAGCTGAGCATATAAAGACACTAATAAAGGTGAGCCCTGTAACTGCAAGCCTTTATGGGATGAGCCAGAAGGATTTTTTGGAAGGCAGAGTTAGAAAGGCAAGCCCTGCCCCACTAATCCTCTTGCTGTTTCCTCTTCAGAAGACTGAGCCCCAGCTCATAACAGTCCTTCAATGGTCATGGATCAGAGAACTGGCTTTAACCTGGCCTTACTAGTTCAGAGTTTGTGGTGTCCTTACAATTAGCCCTTATGGTTGGTGGCCCTGCCAAGACCTCTCCTGCTAACCCAACCCTAACCCTAACCCTAACCCTAGCTCCAGGCCAATAAATTAACTATCTTTTAAAGTTTATGGGAATAACAAGAAGCTTTAAAATGAAAGCTCCTGCTTTATGACCACATGTAGACTCTCTGGGCCCAGATTAAGTGTATGTACTCAGCAGGAATGACAAGGACCAACTCCGCATACAAACAAGCCTATGGAGTTTGCACTCAGAATGCTCCCCAAAAGACAATTTGCTCATGCATTTCCTCATACTGGGAAACACGTCCCCCTCCCCACACACACAATTCAAAGGGAAGAAGAAGAAAGGACTCAAAGCTGTGTTATCTTTCATGCTTATCAGAAATTACTTGGAAATACTAAATACGACCACTGCAAGCCCTACTTTCTCCTGCCTTGGTTGGGAATCTGAGCCGTTCTTCAGCACTGTCCCATTTTCTCGGCACTTTGCAGATGCCAGAGCAGCTGCTAGGACAAGGACTGTACTCAGACCTGCATGGAGGCAACAGGTGCCCTGGTCTGACGCCTGTACCTGAAGTGATGTGCTAATGGAATGCTTCTGCAGAATTTAGTTGAAATACGTTTTTAGGGTCCAGCTATTCTAATTGACATCGATTTCACAGGCAGGGTAATTAGCAGAGATCTGAATGTGTTTTATCTTCTGCTACTGTAGTGCACAACACACAATAAAATTCTAATTAATGCTGTAAACTACTGTACAGTTTTAATCTCACTGTTGATATCCCCATCTCATAAGATTACAGCTCTAGCCTAGGATAACAGATACGAAATTCCTTTTAAATATCCTTGTGGCAACTCCCATTTACTGTATTATCTACAAGCGCAGGGCATTCAGAGCAATGCAGTTTACCTCCAGAGGTGAACACCTGATGGCTTTGTCCCACTGATACACCTCACCAGTGCCGTTCTCATTAGCTTTTACACTATTCTGTAGCAAATACTAGCACTTCCTTTTATATACTTGTCTAATTTCCGCGGTACAAAAGTTATGACATGGCATCTGACAGGGACTTCACTGTCTACAGAGCCAGAGAAATAGCTCTGAGGGTGTATCAAACAAGCCCTCAAGCCCAATCTGCTACTGGAAGTACTAAGCTTTAAAACATTAATAATTAACAGAGTGATTACAGCAAATGGATTATCACAAAAGGAGAAAGCTCCATTAAAATTTTTCCCACACTTCCACTGACTTCCTGTAGTTCCTGAACTTTTAATAGCTTTAAAAGCTTTCAAACCTAAGTGCTAACATGGGTGATGCACCCTGCCTCAAAAACTCAGTAGAACAAACTCAACTCTGTGGACCACAGATTTCACTTTTCATTAATATATGTTACCCTACATATCACAGGAGGAAGGGCATCACTCATTCTGGAGTAACCCAACAATCAGGATCAAACATTTCTTTCTTAATTTACATCATTCCAAAATCCCACTGCTGCAGAACAAGATGTAGGTTTAACCCTGGGTCTCTTGTGGGCTGCACCTGTCCCTTTCTGGTGGAAATATGGCTATGCTCATTCTTCCAGCAGCCCACTGGGGAAGGAGAGGGATAACAGAATATAGTCAGGCAACACCTACCCACCTGAAGCAGAAACATTTGGCTCAGAAGTGCCTTGTCTTGTTTAGTTCTTTGCCATGTCCACAGATATTTCTACGTAACTTTTAGAGCAACCACTGATTTTTCCAAACCAATACTTCCATAATGTCTGAATTAAGAAATCCTACCCCTGCTACAGCAAAAGCTTGCTTTCCCTCCCATCTTAATGACTCTATTGTATTTACAGACACCCACACCAATAAAAAAACACTGGTGTGGGCCAAGCACGCAAGCATCTGAGAATGCCCAAACCATGGCTTTACCATAAAACAGCTCCCCCTGTATATACGCAGTTATGATCACACCTGCTTTTCCTCAAGCTCTGGCCTCATTGAGTTTACTCTGAGGCAGAGACAGGGATGGGCCCTGTCTCTTGGCAAGTCAGCAGCTCTGTTCACAGTGACCTTCCCAACATTTTTGCAGAACTGAGATGTTGCTTCACTGAACCTCTCACTCCCTCCCAAGGCACTGCCAGTCTTGGGCACCAAAGCAGGCAGAAGTCCTATGAATGCACCCGCAGCCTTCATTGCCTTCCAGGCATTGTGCACATAGAAGGAAACCATATTACAGGGGATACTTCAATTCAGGAAGTGTACAATACTCCAAGTTGTCTGAACTTGGAGGAACGGCTCCTGGTACGGACTCCGTGTCCCACACATAATGCCTTATCAGGAGTGATGTCTGGATTACTTATTAACTTGTCAATGTTGGGATGACAATGAACTATAAATAACAGCCCAGGGAGTGGCACTTGAAACTGAGTGACAGGACTCAGCTCAGTTCTAGCTGCTGTTTTTTGCTTTGATCCTTTCATAATGGTGCCCCTTTTGCTCTGTGCTGTTTCATAATTCTAGACATCATGGGAAAATGATCAATTCCCTCTCCCCACACTGCACAGGCCTTGGCTGAAGCCACAGTCCTCCTGTGGTCACTGTCTTTCAATTACAGAAAAGAGAGTAAGACTTTTCATCCTTGTAGTAAGGCAGAATAAAAAACTGTTCCCTGGAAGCAAGGAATAAAAAAGAGCTGTTGCTGAACAGCTTTCCTTTGAAACTGGGCAGCCTCAAACTTCCCTTCTAGTTGGCAATTCCCCATTAACTCAGTTTCTGCCATGGCGCTATTCCTCTTCTATATAACCTGCTGATTCATCTTTCCATGTGACATGAAGGCAGAACTGGGTCTTCCTCTTCAGTCCCTAACCACAGCTCAGCGTATTTGTGATCATGCTGTCATTATACTGCTATTTACATTTACGTGCATGAAAACTGGGAGTCTTGGTCCTACAGTAGCACTCCTGGGATCAGCTTTGACATTTGAATTGCTGTCTCAGACCCTACCGTCACCCAAACAGTTCTCTTACAAATAATTTAATCACTCAGTAACTAAGTTATACCAGAGAGATGCTTAATGTTTAATTATGCTAGTTAATCCTCTCCTTATATAACCCTCCTTCCCTAACCTGTGAATTTGGAGGCTGATTCCTACAGAGACTTCTGTACATGGAGCTCACGCAGGGCTGCAAAGATCAAGGCCCTTCTCTAAGCAGGATAAAGGACAGAATTCACTGTGATTTCTTGTGACCTAGGCTATTACAATTCCAGCTCTGATACTGCTGACCTCCTTCATACAAGGCACTAACAAACCAACCACTTTATTTCCACCTCTCCAGATCTGCTGCCATTTAAACCAGAAAAATCACAATAAAGGATATGAGTAGATCTCCATCATGCAACACTGCAATAAATATAAAAACTCGAGCTATTGTGGGAATTTATCAAGGCTATGTTGCACTGCAGTAAAAGAACATGAATTGGGCTAGATTTTCCTGGCTTAGCACCTGACTTCTAGCCAATAATAGTAATGGACTGTGCTCTATACATATAACCATTTGTTTGCTTGTGGTTTTGGTTTTGTTAACAATGTCAACAGCTAAATTACTCTTCTGATAAATACATCAAATGATATGTTTTAGTCTCCATGACTCACTGAATACACTAAATGCTTTGTGAATCATTATCAGAGGCAGCTATCATCCAGCATGACTTAAACGGTTTTAGCAAACCAGAATGACATAGCACACTGGTGAACTACAGACCAGCAGGAACATTCAGGAAAGCTGCAAAACCTCCCTGGCGGGAGCCCACACTAAAAACACCTGAGAGGTTCCTATATGGGGAAAAGAAAAAGGAAGAAGGAGCAACAGTCTGCCATGTGTTCCCTTCTTCTGATACACAGAGCAGTCTCTATTTGAGTGACACCGGAATGTGCCTTCAGCCAACAATTCACCAAAGCAATGCCGCTGAGAGAGGAGAAAAAAAAACCCGAAACAACCAAACCCACAACAATGCTGGGGCTCCCATGACAAAGCAGGGAGGATGGAATATCCCTCTTCTCCAGCCTTTTCTTACCGTTCCATTTTAGAAGCTCATCCAGGAAGTTTGAGCAAAGTTGGATCAAGGCGATAGCACAGAACTGTCCTCACATAAAGCTGCCACAGTTTAAAAGAAAGCAGTTAAAAGTATTTTTTGGAATTGTAAAAACTACTTTCTAGCACAAATGGTAGCTACAGAAGGCTACTTTAACCTCAGCCTCTAGCAGAGCGCAGCCAAGGTTAACTATTAGGCAAGCTTCATTAAGCCTTTCTAAATGGTACTGTTTGCTACCATTATTCAGATGAATAATTTCTTTGTACGGCAAGGGAATTATTGTAAAGCAAGAGAATTAATACCCTGGAAATCACTTTTTAAGCTATATGCATGAAGTTACTCTTCATGCCCATACCTAATTACTCTTCAGGATGTTGCTCATGTGATAAACGGAACCACACACTCCACTAACTACTCCACAGACTGGAAGAACTATTATTTCCACCTCTAGAGAGACACATTAAACCTATGGCTTTTAACCATAGGAATTCTACAGTAACTGTTCCCTAACTGGTTTTAACATGCACTCCTCTTCCAGCACTTAGTTCTCAGAGTATATCTACAAATTCAGTAATCTTCAGAATAATTTGGCTAATGTTCATTCAAACTCATTGCACAGCCTCATCCTTTTGTAACAACCTATACTGAACAGTGTTGCATCTTCTGATTATAAGTGACAGCAGGAACCTGCAGCCCTGATGACTGATACCAAGTGCTTCTTCTGTTTAGAAGACCTTCCCAACACAGGATTCTGATAATGAAAATACCAAGTAACTGTAGATCATTGCAGGAGGAATATGAGCTGAGTGCTTTCTTCAGAAAGATTAAAGGAGAATGTTTGATCCTGTTCCTACAGAACTTATAAAAACCTCCCTAAGAAAAACATGCTTGATCTGGCTGCTCGTGCTAACAAGCTTTCAGGGGTCTTCAGTGGATATGGACTCAAGGTATCCCATACTATTTCAGCTGTCCATGATCAGATGCAGAATGAAAAGTGTCCTGTGGCAGGGATGACTCATCAGCTTTATTTAACATGGCACAACTGCAAATTTTCTACTAGCTTGGTCATCTGAATTTGCAAAACAGTAATGTCTTGAGATAAAACAGACATATCAATACTGAAAACCCAAATCATTAGGGTTGCTGCAAGAATTCTTGTGAAACATCTGTATTTGTCCTTAGGTAATATGTAATCATTGTCTAGGTGTAGGAAATACAGTGAGCAGGGCTGAAGTAATCCCATTGTGCAGCAGAGTTTCTGATCAACTGAACTTCAGATCACTTCTCAGGTATTATTTCTTCTCCTTTATAAACGACAATGTTCTGGTCTGTTTCATACACTTTGACTTTATAAAGAGTTCCCATGGGCAGGAGCTTCTTGAGGTTTTCCCAGATGAATACAGCAAGGTTCTCTGTGGTGCTAAAAATGAAATATGAGCAGATTCAGAACAGACAGCAAAGGTATTTGAGGAGGCTGTACCCAGAATGGAACAGGGAGGATGCTAATGGCCACAGGGAGCCATGCAGGCACCCTTCACATGATGACACGTTGAAGTTAAGTAGGGCTAGAACCATTGACAGCAAACAGGGATGAAACGAGGTCTAATTAACAGGTCATATCTGTCTCCCAAGCTGTCCACAGACAGTCTCAAGTGAAGAGTGCTAGTCTGTAAAAGGATCCCTAGGTATAAGCAAATGGTGCTTATCTTGGTATGTATGCAGGCCTCTACCCAGCCCAGCACAGTAGAGGCATAGCAGCAGGGCTCAAAGGCAGGCAGGACACCCAGCACCTGAAATGCACAGGCCTGTGTAACAAGTGTGCAACACACACAGGTGTCAAGGCTATTCTTTCAGATGTAGGACTAAGCCTTGAAGATTGTTCTTTGTAAGCAAAGTCCCCATCACCCACCTCACAACCTCAGCAAAGTATGGCACATCCTTATCCAGGTTTTTGTGGTCAAGAGGTTCCATGATTGCTTCCTGCAGAAAGAAAACAGTGACAATATTGTCTCAGTTTACCAGTGGACTTGAGGTTTAAATTACCATGCACATGGAAATACACCAAGGCAACAGTATGCAAGAAAAGGGTAACAGCCCCACATCTACCTGATAACTTCCTAGCTGGAGACATTGTACTGCCTCATATCACAGAGCTACAGCACTTTAGTTTTAAATCATTCCTCAATTTCTTCTTTATTTCCTACCATCATCAACTCACCATGTCTCCACCCTGGTACTACACAAATTGCTAAGCTCTAACCAGCTCTCCCAAGGGATGTGTAGGAAAATAGTGCTATTACCTGCATATATTCTTTCAGGTCTGTCAGGTTTATAACCATTCCTGAGACTGGGTCAATCTGCAGGGAAAACAAAAGGGAGATTAACAGCCTAGCTACACCGACGTCCTTATTATCAAGGCTGCCATAAGCCTGTACAAATCAGAGTATATGTGTACCCAGGACATGTGAGCCACAAGAAATACCTCCTTCCACCTTCACATAGTAAGTTCCAATTCTACTCCTGTGATGTTTCCGAAGTACATAGAGCCTACAAAAAACTCCAGTGGTTCCACCCTCTCTTAAAAGCTGACACCAGGGAGGAAAAACTCACTGAAATAATCTTCAAGCAATGTTCCAGCATGAGCATAAGCAGAAAAACCGGCATTAAACTTCTGTGTTGAACATGAAGGACAAAAGAGGTGAGCCTGAGTTCAGGACATCCTCCCATCTGGAGAAGGCATGGCTCCAGGGCCAAAATCAGCTGTGAAATTTACAGCATACGTGGGGAATGTAGAAGGAAGAGGTTTTAAAATTTTAGTTTCAGTTCAGTTTAGTTTCAGTTCCCAGGAACTGGAAATCCTCATAAAGTTGTTTGGAAAACATACACCAAAGTAATATCGAAACAACACTGCAGAATTCATAGAACAATTTGGGATGAGGGGCAAGAAGCTACCTAGGAACTCTACCAATTGAGCTAGAACACCAGTACTGTGGAAGACAGGGACCCCTCTGTCCTGCCACCCTAAGGACTGGAAAAAAGAAATGCTCATCACACTTACCTCTCCACGCACAGTGACTATAACTGGAAAAGAGAAAAAAGAAAGTATCAGGTCACAGTAACACCAGGAGACCATGAACCTAACAACAAATACACTACTGATAGGGACAGAAAACCCATTCATCACTTATCCACAAGGACTGGTGCATTGCTTCCCAGCATTTGAAAGTGGGTCTGTTTTTACAACATGGGTGTCCATTCCATAAAGAATAATGGCTCAGTCACCCAGCTCATCGAAAAAGTCATTCACCAAGGTCTAATGCCCAGAGACACACCACTATCCCCAAAGTGCTCATTGCAGGCAGAGATAAGACTATGTGACTTCCAAAGTACCTACTCCCTATGACAGCCCGTGCTCGGCACACTCATGATCAGAGTCTTCAGATCAGCAAAGTCTTCTGGACAATGCAGATATAGAGCCCATAAAATCATAAGCTTTTAGAGGCACAAATCTGCAGTCCGGCAATTTGTCAACTTGTCCTCCCTGGTAAAGCTAGTAGCTCTGTAGCAGAGGTTTCAGGGTACTTACACTAATTAGTGCTAAAAGGAGCTAGACTAATAACTGGAGAGATGTGGTTCTATGTGCACAGATTGCATATAGATGTAAAAGAACTTGTGAAAACAACATTCAAATAAAGTTCACAGGCTGTGTGAATTGCATGTCTTTTGCTTAGAAAAGTCTTAATTCAAACCTCAGTGATTTTACAGATTATAAATAAGCAGATTTCACTAATGAAGGGAGTTTCAAGGCCAGGTTGGGTAGAGCTTTGAGTAGCCTGGTCTAGAAGAAGATGTGGTGGCAGGGATGGTGGAATTAGGTGCTTTTTAAGGTCCCTTCCAACCCAAACTCTTCTGTGATTCTACAATTTTGAGATATTTATTACCTATTTAACTTAACAGCTTACAAATCCATGCCATTGTTCAACCTCCCGCTGCTGAAGATTCCTTCTAATTATAAAAAAATAAAACCCAAATCAGCTCCTAAAAGCCATACCAGACTGTTCAGACAAATCACTGGCCCAGTTCTTCCATGGGTTATTCCACATTCAACCCAGCCTGCATGAGCAGCCTCTGTCCATGACTACATATGTAATTACCTTTATAGTTGTGCCCATGGCCATTTGGATTGTTGCATTTCCCAAACAGCTTCTGGTTTTCTTCATTACTCAGCGATTTACTGTGAGAAATACAGACATGGCATTTCAAGATGCATCAGGAATGATCCTGGCTTCACTTCAGCTGTGATTCCTTTCTAGCTCTTCTACCTATTCACTCTCCCAAATTTAACCCACTACCTTTTTCTACTCAGGAGGCACAAACAGAACCTGAGAAGCATTTGTCTGGCAAAAGATGTTGCTGAGAATGGAGCTTCTTTTGATGTAGTTTTGTATTTATATACGCAAGTTTCATAACAACTGCCTAACACTGCTGCTGTGTAAACCCTAACAGCTATTCACACATGAATATGGCAAAATCACTTGGGCTCCTAGGAGGAAGCACCTGGAGCAAACAACGCTTATTATTCATTTACAAAGCTTGAGGAACTTCTCCAAGAAGTACCGAAGATGACTTCCAAGTCTTTCCTTCGAAGAAATCCAAGTACTGATGTCTGAAGCCCGGACTGACTGTTACAGGCTGCAGAAAATGGACTGCACTGAGGAGAACCGGGAAGCACGGGGCAGCAGGCACGCATACACACACGGGCTGAGCTGGCGCCCGGCTCCCGAGAAGTCGCGTGCAGTGAACGCAAACGCCGCGCAGTTCGGCGAGACCTTTGTGCCTCTCCGCCGAGGACGGTCCCCGGGCCGGGCGGAGCGGGGGAAAAACGCGGCCACCCCGCGGGTGTTTCCGCGTCCCGGGGCCGCTCACCTGTGCAGCCGGTGGCAGGCGCTGAAGGTGACGGCGCGAGAGATGCGCGCCAGCCGCGCTGCGGGCGGCGCCATGGCTGGAACCGTGGAGGGCGGTGTGTGCGCGCTGCCGCAGGCGGCTTCATCCGGGCCCCGGCTAGTACCGGGGCCGGGCTTCGGCAGCACCGCCCCCGAGATACGCCCGCCGGCAGTGATGGAGCCCCGGAGGGTGCCTTCTTTACGCTTCCCAATCCCCGGAGGCGCAGGAGGCGGCCCTCGCCCTTCCCCTGATGTGCTGGTGGGCGAAACGGCTGCTTTGTTCATGGCCGCAGCTCGGCTGCTTCTCTTTGTCCCCAGCTAATGTCTCCTGCATACATCCTGCTGTCGTGTATGAGCCAGTGATACGGAAAGAATGTAAAAAAGGCCCCTGTGTCAACCCTACCAAATGCAAGAGTATGACAACAGCGCCAACGGAAGGACCATCGGTGTGATTTGCTGTAGCAAATGCTTTTCTACACCAGCTGTTTACTAGCTCACATTTTCACTAGATCACTGAGTGATGCAGAAAACTGGAAGCTCTCTGCGAACAGCAATCGAAATTATGAGAATCAGTAAGAGGACAAGAAGGGGCTGTTTAAAACATTTCTAAATGGACTTCCAGGGGAGGGAGGGATCAGCTTTGAAGGAAGGAACGTGAAGAACCTCTATTGCATTTTCCAGTCCGTTTTTCAGAGTAGTAAAACTCCAACCCTCGGGGCAGGATCTGTGTATAACAAGAACAGGAGAAAAACCAGCTCTTAAGGTAGCGGAGTACAGCCTATGCACAGCGCAGGCAGAAGCGAAGATTACATGCTGTTGCAGGAAGCAGTCGGCTGGCAGGGCTGGAGTATCAGCAACGGGAGGCGTTTGCCATCTAGTGGCTTTGTGAGATCAGCTTTGACGGGACTCCACCTTCTCAGTGCCGCAGCCTGGTTTCTCTCCCTCATTTTTTCCCCAAGGCCTGTAAGGAAGGTGGAGAAAGGTCAGAGGGAAGATAAAAGCTGGGCTGTTTGGGTAGAGCGACTCAGCTCTGATTTGATTCTGTTCTGTCTGGGCTGGCCTCCAGAATATCAGGAGGGAACTGCTATAGAGGGCTTCCTTCAACACACCTATCCACCTGCACCTCTGAGTTCAACAACTATAGGAGCCTGGATGGGGAAGCAAGCTTATGAGAGGGTGTTTGAGTTTGATCTGCTCAGCTTAAGAGCAAAGGGATATCAAAGCCACAGTGGAGTTCTACGTGTTTTATACCGGTTGAATTAGGAGGAAGGCAGCAAATGTTAGCTGTCAGAGCTGTATCCAGGTATGCTGTTTAAGCAGGGGCATGGTGAAGATGTGTTGTGCATGTCTACAAGACCATATAATATGATCTGTGTCACCATTGCAGATGTTGCCTCTTGTGGCACAGCACGAAGTTGGCCATGGGTCTGTTGAGGGCAGGGAAAAAAAGGAAGAAAGTTCACAGGGTTTTATTTGAGGGCACAATCAGTGTACAGAGAAAAGCACTACAAGTACAGCTTCTGTGAGGGTTTGCACCTGCCTTCTGGAGTTCACGGAAGGCAATCTTTATGCAACGGCATGAAATTACATGCCTTCATTGGGCCTACCTGTTACTAGTTGGTTTTACTCCTCTCTTCTGCTTTACAAATTTCAGCCACAGTCACAGCCCTAAGCACCAATATTCTCTTCCCTTCAGAGCGCATTGCTGCCAAGGGAAGGTATGGTCATCTTAGTGTCCATTTTCCCTATTGCAAGCCTTACGTATGGCAGCTTTTGCAAACTGCTGCTAACTGGTCTATCAAGAAAAAGCAGTGGGCTGTTTGAATGAAGAGGCTTCTGCCTTCCTCTGACCCTTTGATGTTTGTTGTTAGGAACGTAGCAGTTAACTCAGAGGTTATGATAAAGAAAAAGCAGTTACTTCATCCAGCGTATAATGCAAAGGTGGGAGATAAAAGAAAGCAGAGCTTTCTTTCGGAGCCTGATGTGGTCCTGAGTTGCAGGAGATGACAAGATCTTCAGTCAGTGAGAAGTGAAGACACCATGGAATCCATAAGGCATTGGCACTGCAACTTCTGCTCTCCCCAATTCTCTGAAGGTTTCTGCATCCAAGACAAGCAGGAAAGCACTACAGTTCTGCAGGGTGAAAAGAAAGCCAGAATGAATACCCAGGCTGAACTTCATTCCACTGTCCAACCCACTACATCTTTCGCACACAAAGGAGTGCAAATGTACAACCAGGCCATACAGATACTTGGCCAGGAGCACTGATAGTCACAGATGCCACTCAAGAAACACTGACATTCCAAGGTACACTCCTACTTTAAGTTTGCCAGGCAGTTGCAGAGGCACAATCTTGGGCAGCATTGGAACTATCTGCCAGAGAGATTCAAATTCAGTTTTGTGGTCTAGAAAGTAAACCTAATACTATGTGACTTTGACGAACTAGTAGCAGTAAAATTACCTCAGCTGGGGAGACCACAACAGACAAGATGACTCCACTGTCTTCTGCTGTGGCATTAGGCACTGGCACAAACACAGGCTCTGATGGGTAGGATCCATCCTCCTGCCAAATCTAGCAAGCACAGTAACATATGGATTTGTTTCATATCATTAATACTTGTCTACTACAGTTAGCAGAGTTGCAAGTTGGAATGCTCCCCGCAAAGATGCCCAGGCACACTCTGTGCTCCAAGAAACCTGCAGTTCAACATTTTAATTAATTCTTTTGGTTGTACAGTGTGATAATACCATTGTTGTGACAGCATGCCTGTTGTGCCAGGCATCATGAAAACAAGCAGTGCAAAGGGTTTCTATAACTCATTTCATCCAACAGCTTGCACTGGCACAGATATAAGCTACAAGCTCAGAAAGTACCACCACCCTAGCTGGCACAGCCACCTTCACACCACCCTAGTGCAGACCGTGTTGTTCCCAGGTCAGTTCAGTGGAATGAATCCCATTGCTGAAAAAAGATAATCTCGCTTCACCTCACCTTGAAATCCTTGGTCTCCACATCAACCTTGATCAAAGAATCTCCAACCAAATGCCCAAAACCACATCCATAGAAGTAACGGTATTTCCTACCATTGTACTTAGAGTAGTTGATCTGGGGGAACTCCAAGCCCCCAACCTTTTCAAAGCCCTCAGGGTGGAGATTTTCATGTGTGCACCAGACCTAGAAATATGCATTACACAACTGTCAGTTTAGCTTTGACTGGGCAGAAGACCTGACTGATCCCACCTACCCACTGCACAACCACTGTGGAGAAGAAATGTTTAAAGATGATCCTGATACTGAACTTAGGCAGGTAGATGCACCAATTCCATCTCTCTTATCTGTTTCACCCAAAGAACCAACTCATCGCAGATGTTGGAAACTTCAAGAATCAGTCTGATGTGAAAAACAGAAGCAAGTCTACATACTCCTGCACTGCTAGCTGTACTCATTTTGGCTAGGGTAGAGTTAATTTTCTTCATCGTAGCTAGCATGGGGCTATGTTTTGGATTTGTGCTGAAAACAGTGTTGATAATTCCTGGATGTTTTCATTACTGCTGAGCAGTGGTCGTATAATGTCAAGGCCTTTTCTGCTTCTCACACTATCCCAGCATTGAGTAGGCTTGAAGTGCACAAGAAACTGGGAGGGGACACAGCTGGGACAAGTAATCCCAACTGGCCAAAGTACCATATGACACCATGCTCAGTGTGTAAAGCTGGAGAAAGAAGACAGAAGGACCATTCCGAGAGATGTAATTTTGCCTTCCCAAGTAACTATTACACGAGCCCTGCTTTTCTGGAGATGGCTCAACAACTGCCTAACTATAGGAAGTAGTTAATCAGTTCCTTGGTTTGCTTTGCTTGCATGCGTGGCTTTTGCTTTATCTATTAAACTGTCTTTATCTTAACTCACAAGTTTTTTCACTTTTATTCTTCTGATTCTCTTTCTCATCCCACTGGGGCAGGAGTGAGCAAGCAGCCGAGTACTGTTTAGTTGCTAGCTGGAGTTAAACCACAACACTAACTCAAAAACTCTCACATCCAGCACTCAACAGTCTGATGTAAAAGTACACACAGCAATGACTCCGCTCATAGTGTACAACACGTGTTCTACACCACCGAATGCTGCTCTGTAGGGCTGTTCAGAGCTGGAAGCAAAGAGCAGTTCTGTACCCAGGTGAAAGCAGAGACTATTTTGTCAATGAAGTTTGGCTAATTATCCTAAAGGCTCATGATACTCTTGGGCATTTTTGGAAAGTCACAATCTGTCTTTGCTCTCTCGTTTAAAGCAATTTGGTAGCCTTGGTACTAAAACACTAAGTCCCATCTTAGTAATGACCAAACCTTGCTTGCTTGGTGGACAAGATCTGGGAAGATAATAGTACAGACTGGTAACTGTTGCAGGCAACCTCACCACTGCCATAAATGCAGTTATGTAAGTCTTTAATACATACCTTGCCATCTGCGTCTTTCACAGCTCTTGCTAATGTATAAGACAGTGGGTTCAGATTCTTCCCCACAGGTGTGTCTGAATTCACATTCAGTGGGAGAACAAAACGACGAGGGAAAGCTCGGGATACTGAGTCATAAATCTATTACAGAAACAGAAACAGTGATGGAAATAGGAGAGCGGCATTGCAGGCTAAGTGCCTTTTTTTGAGAACAATTCTGAAGTTTTAGACATTCCTCCCACCCCTGAAAACTTCTTCTTCTTTCTGTGTTTTACCAAGTTCTGATTAGGGTTTTTTTTGTTCTGGTATTTTGCAGTAGAAAACAAAAAAGAAAATCAATTAAATGGTTCAGCATTGCTTTCACAGTAATTAATGCTGAGCTGTGTATGCAAATCACTCAGCCTCCAAATCCAGCATAGAGTCATGTGCTGCACTATATTTTATTCATTTGCGGCAGACTTACATTGATCTTTTTTTACAGCTTGTCCACATATGCCCCAATGACTGTGTGACTTTAGTCCTTCTTGACCAGCCAACATCATGAGCTAAAAGGGGGAGCAAACTAGCAGCCTCAGTGTGGGAGACATCCTGTGGGTTGCATGAGAGGAATAATTCCACTCTTCAAGCCAAGTTTAGAACCCATAATACTTTCAAATATTAAGACTTCCAAATAAAATAGGTGGCAAGGACCCTGTTTTGGTGGTTTTCAGTTACTTCAATCTCTAACTCACCAGTTCAGCTTCACTTTAATCATATGTGTTAATCTTGAAATCCTATTTTCAAACCTTTTAGGTTTTGTGTAACCACAGTAAACTGGTTGAGGAACTCTGCCAAGCAACATATGGTTAGTCAGCAAGCAAAAGCACTAAGCATGAGTAGGGGAAACCAGACAAATCATGTTCAGGCATGCCCTGAGTCTGTCAGTGCAGTGTCAGCTTAAGATTCCATTCTGAAATGACTTGCACTGATGTGTGTGTATGTGTCCTGGCTGTAGTTTAATGGCTATGCTGTTTGTCAGTTAAAGAATGTGGGTGTTGGAAACACATGCCTCATAAGGACATAAGGACACTTTCAGACAGATCAAATTATAGCTTTTGTGCTCAGACAAGGCTGAACAAGAGCTGGAATCAGTTTGCAAAACAAATAGTCATATTAAACTATACTTGAATTAATGTTCACCACAGCAAAGGAAAGCAGAACAAAATGACCCTATGGGGACACAACTGTACTTTTCAGATTAGAACTGACTTGCTTCTAAACAGGTCAAAACATAGACAAAGGAAGTCCAGATTTGTCTGAACATGTTGCACAAATGCCTTCCCTTCACCCACAATATGATGTGCTTCCAATAAACACACCTGCAGTACAAGAAATTGAAAGCACCCCCACTTTTCCATTGTCTGACCTATGCAAAATAATGCCTCTTACATGACATTAAATGGTACTTTTGACAGAGTTGGACAAAACAAGTAGATTATGATTACAAGCTGTTATGAGGTGAATGTGAGGAACAAAGTGAGGGTTCCTGTGATCATTGTGTTTCCGTGAACCACATAATAAAGGCAGGTTTTCTGAAGCAATGCCTTTAAACAGGGTTTGTCTTTCTTTTGCGTGAAAAGTCATGCAAAAACTTACTTAAAAGTAAACTTGCATAAACTTATTTTGCATACTTTCTTGGGGGAAACATTTCATTACACATCGGTATGGAAAATGAGTATCATTAAAAATGAGATTTTAAAACAGAAGTACATTCTGCCAGGCTGATGGAGTTCTGTCATGTACCAGTTTTAAACATTTCAAGAAAATGCTCCTTGGATATTATCTCCTAGGAGACTTAAAAGGAAAGAAAAATACCAACAGATCAACAGACCACTATTTTAGTTTTTCCTTGTAGCTTCCTTTCCCAGTTCACATCCTTCATCCTGTGGTCTCCCAAACATAGTGTACTCCATTCTACTAAGTTGTCTCTTGCTTCAGAAAAGTAAGTCAACCAGCATGGGGCCCCATCAGATCTTATACGACACAAATGCAGAAATCTTACCTGATCTAGACCTTCTCCACTCCTCCGCAGATTCTGAAGTTTGTAGGTACTCAGAGTTGTTCCATCGTCCTGGCAGCACAGATCAAGGACCACACAGCCATGATCTTCAAAGGCATTGATTTGATGAAAAGAAGCAAAGGGTTTACTGTACCACTGCCCTGGAAGCACCTACAGTGACCATAAGAGAGGTTAAATTTCTTTTCGAAAGATCCTAGCACCTCAAAGAATTTCCTTTTTTCTCTCCCATTTAATTTCCCACTCATTCCTTGGTATTTGAATGGCTACTTTAAGCCAGTAAGTAGGCAAAACCAGATGAAGAAAAGCAAAAATGCAAAGCAGCCCAGGATAGACCCCTTGCCTTCATGACTCCATCCCTATAGCACCGCTCCCATGACTGGCTTTTTTATACTCTGTAGTACTTGTGAATTGCATTTCAGTTCCTGAGCTGGAATCCCAGGAACCCCAGATTGCTTATTTCTGCCTGTTCTTTTAGGGCTGGCAAAGAAGTGAATCAATAGAGAGGAAAATGCATGAGGTAATCCCACTCCTAATAAAACTACACATACTCTTATAAAGCCTTACAGTAATTTCTAGTTACATCCAACTATGTGTGACTGCTACCTAGTACTATTCTGTTGGGATCTAACATTCCAGCTGCAGCTGCATAGCCTGCTGGAGAGGACAAAGATCCATGTACCTCCCCAGTATACTTATTCACCACATGGAAGCAAGTATTGTACTGAGGCTCCCAGCTTATGCCTTCAGAAATGGCTTTCCCATGCAGCTTGGAAGTGATAATCTGCAACAGATTCAGCTTGATGGGTTGCTCAATGAAAATGATGTAGTTTTCACTCATTCCTGAAAAGAGAAGGAAGGATATATCATCTGAGCATTAGGCAATGTCGGGGCAGAGGGCAGAACAGCCCTATCTGCCTCACAGTAGGCTAAATCTGGAAAGTTTGAGATAGAAAGTATTCTTACCAAAGCTGTGATAGTAGGAGGGCTTCATCCTATCCATTGGAGCAATGGAGCACAGTACTTTTGCTCCTTCTAATGTATCACTGCAGTTTGACTTCTGTGGAGGGACCTGAATAATGTTATACCTAGACCCTGGAAAGGAGAAAGGGTCTTCAACACCACTGAGACAAGAGACTGCCCACATTCATGAAACCAAAGTCAGGCTCTGTTCCTTTGTTTTCCTAGGATACTAGGAACTACAGCCATAGCTAAACTGAGCAGAAAACAAAAAGCCAGTTGTTAAGTCAATAGAACAATCTATGGAGGATTACCTAGCAAATAAAAAAAGCAACATGAAAGGAAGTAGAAGGACCTTCTCAGTCTGATAGACTGCCACCTAATTTCATTGTCTGCAATGCATTCCTTATGTTAATTTAGATAATCCTATAAGAATAGGATCAGAAGAAAACCAAATTCATAGCTTCTGCCTCAAAGGAAATGAATACTTGAGCCTTGGTGATTACTTATTTAATAAATCTGACCACATGGGCAGGAAAGAATGGCATATTTGGAATATCAATCTATAGTTTGGTCTCTCCAGCTGAAAGCAGCATGTGCTGCAAAGATAGATATTGCTAAAGCCAAAAGGAAATGAAAACAGCACAAATGAAAAATGATCAAAACTGGGCAACTCTTCAGGGAACTGGAACCAGCCTGAGGTACCACAATGAAGAGCAGTGGCTGTTTGCACAGGCCTCAGGCATGTGAGAAAAGAAAAGGCTTTCATGTAACTAATAGGGAATGCTAGTTCTGGGCAGTTGGGAAACCTGTTGAATATACACAAGCCAAAGTTAGAAGCAAACTAATTGCTGACAGAAGCCATTTTTATGGGACTGCCTGACATTCTGAAAGAAGAACTAATCTGGTTCACCATCATTTTGGCACAAAAAGAAACAGCATCTTCAAGGTCTCTTTAGACACTGAAGTTTCTTCAAGAACTGCTCTTCGAAGCAGAAGCAAGAAGCAGCCTGTACACCCTGTCCATAAGCCAGGCCTGTTCAAGGCCAGTCTTACCATGTTTCCCGTATGAATTTCCCATGTTGTATGTTGTGCCATCAGACTCATAATGAGGATGAGCAGTGGCCCCATTCACCGCAACAAATTTGCTCCAGTCTACCTGCAAATGGCAAAGCATGTCAGTCAGTACAGAAGCTTCCTGTTGCCGTGTAGCAAGCCACAGCCTTTCTAAATGTCAGTTTCATGAACATCTGAGGAAAAACAGCTTGATGATTATGGCTATAGTGTGGGATGTGGACCTAAGCCTTCATTTTACCTGGAATCTTCCTAAAATCCTTGAAAATTAACAATGTTTCTCTCTGTGTTAGTCCTGCCAGTAGAATGTGACTAATGGCACTAGCCATTTCACCTTCAGACATGAAGGTTATCAATGACAGGAAGAGCTGACACAGTGGGAATGTTGCCCTTATGAGCACTGCAGCTAGGACCCCATGGGATAACCACAGAGATATGCATGAAGAGACAGTCACTGCCCCAAAAAAATCACCAAGTTTTTCAAAGTACCTATAGCTAATTGACAGAGTTTATGCTCCTCACAGAAAAATCCGTTTAGCTTCAATGTGTACAGCCAGAAGGGAAAGTTACGACAAAGGTACAGTTGTGAGTACTGTTAACATGTATTCCTAGTTCCTGGGTTAGGGTATCATTTTGGCTCAGACAACGCAGGGGCTGTGTTGGAAAGAAAGACTGAAGGAAAAAGTTGGAGGAAGATCAATCAAGGCATCTAAGAAGAAGCTTAAAATGGATTTTATTTTAATGAGAAGATGGCTCAGAGCTGAACATTCAAACTAAAAGTACCCACACATCTTTTCATCACTGCATTATGGTTTACAAAACAGATAAAACAGCAAATTATCAAACTCAAGGATAGTGCATGCTATACTTCATAAACAGAGTTTCTTCATGACTCATAACTGATCCTGTATGAAGGGAAGGACTCCTGGAATGCCTCCCTTGAGATCTGAAGGTGTGCTAAGCCTGGTATTTTGTGGTATTAAATAGCCTTGCATAACATACAGGCACAGTAGTTAAAACTGATTTAGGAATGACAGAATCCTTCTTCAGACCTTCTCACATTCCTCTAGCCCACCTAATACCCAATATATAAGGGTATTATATAAGGGTGCAGGCAGGGGGACATATAGCTTATGATTACATTTCACATGTCAATTCTTCCCTCAAATACAGCCACCCTCCTGTGAGATGATTCACAGAACCTATGAGAAGACTTCTGCTCTGACTTTTCAATTCACTTGCTAACACATGAGAAAATTAAGTGGCAAAAATGAACTCTGACTTGACTTTACATTGACTTCACCACCTGTTCACAACAGAGGGTTTAGTTGAGACTCTGAAGGGCAGTTTTGGAGTGTTTAAAACTGGTAAAGGGAATAGATAGGAAGAATGAAGAGACAGGGCAAGAATACCAATCTGAGATCAGTGATGCGACCTTCTTTCTGTATGCACTTTTATCCTTCACACACTGGTAGATACAGGCAAGTCCAGACAAGTAGCAATTGCACTGTAAGAATACAAGCTGTACACAAATGGAAATTAGTCTATATCTGTCTCCCCCTTGCTTGTTACAGTGGGCAGTGACTGAATCTTCACTCACGAACGCTGCCTTATTGCTAAGAGATTTTTCAGGGACTCAATCACATCAAGAAAAGATGCTTATTGCTATGGCCCAGAGCTGCACTGGTAATTTCTTTTGGAATCTGGCTTCCACCTTGCTGCTCCTAGAAACAGCAAGGAATACCTCCTGTATCATAAGCTAAGCCCCTTATCCCACCTGCCCACACCTTTTCCTTTGTTTCAAGCGTTTCTGGATCCACTTTGTACATGAAGATGTTCTCACTGCTCGCATAATAGTCTCCTTTATACACAACGTAGTTCACACTGGCATTGTCACTTGGCTCTGAAACAAAATCCTGTATTTGTACACAGCTCTGTTTAAGCATACATCATATTACAGCAAGTTAGACATATTTAAACAAATAAACTCATTTGCAATGAACTAATCCCAGTGACTGATACCTCACTAACCTACAAAAGCACTCAGGAAACTCTGCACACTGAGTTCAGAAGAAAAGGACAAGGACTGGTTTTGGAGGAAGTCACTGCAGCAAAGCCAAGATAATCTTCATACTGCCACACACTCTTTGTTTCCGACCTCTTACTGCTCTCTCTTTCCTCCTTAGCCAAAGCCCTTTCTTCTGACAGCCATATGAAGAGTGCCTTGTTTGCTTTACAGCATTGGAAACAAAAGAGGCAAGACTTCAAGCTACAACTTGGGGCGAGGAGAAGGCAGGGATGCTATTTCTGTGACACAGCTTGGACAGGGAATGCTTCTTCTTCCCTCTTCTCTTTCTCTATAATACTGAGTCAGGTAGGTGCCTTTCAAGAGCTATACACAAACAGCCAGAGATGTTCTTGCTACACCCAGGGGAGCTGAGACACTAGACAGGTAGCTGAGAAGAGCTGAGGAAAAAGCAAATCCCCCAGTTGAACACTCGGGGGAGGAACGCAGAACCTGAAGTTGCTACACAGAAAGCCTGGAGGACAGACATAGCCTATAAGTGTGTAAAGGGCCAAATAGGCACAGGTGTGCAGTAACAACCTGTTGGAGTTTGAAAAAGAAGATGGGAGATGTAGATAGCTTTGAAATTTATTAAGAGATTTATTACTGGAGTGGGGAGTTGGGGAACCAGGCAGACCAATGAGTGAAGGTCTGAGCACCTCTTAAGAGAACAGAAGCATGACAGGACAGGATTCACCTCCTCAGGGAAAATAAGAAGCAGAAGATAGTCACACATGTGAGCAACAAGTTGGAAACTTCAGGTCCGTTCTGCTTTTAGTGGAAAGTACTTTGCTTGCATTTAAGCCTATTTCTTTCGTGCCATACATAGAATCCTATAGGTAATGCTTCTTCCATTCCTGTGCAATATTGTCTCTTACCCTACTAATACAATCTCATGCACCTTAGTACAGGAAGGGATTAGCCCACTTACCCTACAAGCTTAGCAAGGCAAGGTGTTTAAAGGGCAAAGCTGTATCTCAGGTAGAACAGCATATTGTAATGCTCATAATCAGGACTGCAGAGGTTGTCCTTTGTGGAATGATTTCTGTTGGAAATTTGCAACAAATTCTGGAATCAAGGTGAGACAATGCGGCACTAAAACATTAAACTGAATTTGCCTCTTGCAGCTAAGCCTGGCACCAACTTGCATTTTTGTTGGTTTTGTTCTAAGTGGTAATCTTCAAAGAACATGGGCTCAGAATAGGTCTATCAGACTTCCTTACATCTCCCTTTAAACCTAACAACAAGTTCCCCAAATCTCAGAATATCTTTTATTTCTTAGAATCCCTCTTACGTGGCATCTCAAAGCGTGACATGAAGCGCCCAAAGACACTCTTGCATGGGTCTGGCATTGCCAGCGTCCCAAATTCTGAGACCATGATGCGGTTGTGCTGGCTGTTAGTCAGGTAGGAACTGCTCTGCAGAAACTTGCTCCGATATGTCACTGTGCCATTTTCCAACTGGAATTGATGCAACAGGGCCATGCCATCAAACCAATGGTTAAATCTTCAAGAAGAGATAAATAAGAGAACAAAAGTTGGGCACAATATGTCGTTCTGCCATATTGTTCCATCCTGCCTTTAGGTTTAGTATTGTTTGTAAAAAGCTAATGCCCAGATCCCATGAACATGTGAACATGCACAGCCTGGGAGAACATTTGGATTGAGTGAAACAACATGTGATTGCAGCTGTGGGACCTGAAGTTAGAGTCTGACTTTCAGTGAGATTTAGGGTCCCTATATTACTTTTGAAAGTGGACCTCAGGGACTTCTGAAAATGCTATGTATAAGCTTTGGGGAGAAATAATCTCTACTGGTAAACTCTGCAGACTCCCACACAGGGAACAGAAATTGTACTTTACAACATGAATAGAAATTATTACTGGAAGTCCAAGCACACAAAAAGGAACCTGTAGCTCTCACATGGTTTCAGGATTGTACTCCCTCTGAAATATCTCTGAGACCTTGAGAAAAACTTATGGCTTATCTCTAGAATTATGATGAGAAGATCACCTTTTGGCCAGCTGCTGCCATCAGATTTGGTGAAGGAAGAGCTATGTTTGTCAGTTAGCTCAAATGGCAGATTCCAAGTCAAAGGCAGTAGTTGCCGTCTTGGAATATTTTAAGACATTATTTTTAAAATGAGAGGCATTTGTTTTGAAAGCAAGTCACACAATTTAGCACAATCAATTTTAACAAATTTTGTCCCGGATTTCAGAGTGCTCATAGGATGGACTTTGTTAATGGCAAAGAACTAAGAGCGTGAATGTTTTAATCCCCAGATCTGTTCCCTCATTATACCACTCTGAGTAGGTCACAGCCTCCCTGTGACTCAGCTTCTCTAACCTTAATAAGTTAACCATGCTCCTATTTTCAGAGAGCTCATTGGGACATTCCAGATGAGGGAGCAACTGTTCTTAAAAATATGGTAACACAAGCATTTCTTCCTTGTCTTACTCAAAAAGAAACTACAATGTGCTCCTAACAGTAGTGAGACATTTGAACAGGTCCCCTTTAGTTTTAGGTAGAGCTCAGACCAGAATCATTTGACAAATTCACCAAACCTGGACTTACTTCTCCTCGCCAAACTCAAACTTTCCAGGACCATTCCTCAGAAGATTGCCATTTATCCATTTGGGAATATGTCCTTTAATCTTTGCTGGGATGGGTTGAGGGGTCTCCTCTACCGTCTGCATTAAGGGTGAGATGCACTTCAAACCCTTGGGGCTGTGGAAGGTGATTTCCTCTTTTGATGGGTTGGGCAGGAAATTCTTTAAACCTGCAAAGCAAGCAGTGAGAACGAAACACAGGTGACTAAGATTTTCACTTGAATAAACAGTCAGCTGCTAGAGCTTAAGTTTGGATATCTAGAAGAATAGCATTCAGCTATTCTTGGCTGCAAGCAGCCAAGCTGTAGCTGATATTCAAACTAAGGCTGCGTTCCCATAATACACCATAGCATCCCACTGGAGCTGAAAATCCAGTGTATTTATCTTTACTGTAATTAATCCATTAGAAACACTTGTTCTGTAGTCCAGAGGAGGTAATAAAACACATGACAATGATAGGAAAGAGAACTTTTCTTTTAATTAAAGAAGCTTCTATTCTAAAATTATTTCAATAAGTAACTGAAAGGAAGTAACAAATCAAGATTTACTATAAGAAACTGTGAGGTTTCAAAAAGTAATCTGTTCCAAGCTAGGATAATACAGAGTAATGTTGAGGGGGAGCCCAAAAAATAATCTCCCAATGATTTTTGACAAGCAATCTGCTGAAAGAAGTGACAGAAAGGAGCTAGTCTTACCCTTGCAAACCAAAACCACAAGAGGACTGGTGTAACTGGCCATCCTGTAAAGCAGTGCATGTTGACAATGCTGCCAAAAGCAAGGCAGAGCTGCGCACACCTCAGATAAAAAATACCCTGCATTCTAAAACACCTTCTAACTTCACCATGGTATTACAAAGGAGGTCAGGAAGAACACAAATGAAACTGAGCTGAAATACATTTAGAGGACAGGAGAAAACAGATTAAACAGTTTTCCTTGGTAAGTAAAAGCTGGCATGAGAAAAAGATAATTTCTGATGGAGCCTTTTGTTTGAATCCAATATCCCCCTTATTAGGCATAGTTACAGGACAAAAGCATCAAGAAAGCATGAACTGATTGGAATACTGTGTCCTAACAGCACAGTTAGTTATTGGCTCCAGTAGCCTGGCTTGCAAAGCCTCATCAACACAAGGATTGTTTTAGCAATCCATTTAGCTGCAGAGGTGGATTTACCTAGAAAATACGCAGGTTGTTCACTTCCCTCCCAATGCTATCACCTCCTCACCTAACAAGGCTTCATGTCCACAGGTCAGTGGTGTGGCGTTGCTACACTGCTCCATCCTCACTGTAAGACTGCTGAGCTCTGAACTAACCTAGAACTTACGAAGATATAGGTGTAAGCGAAACACTGATAAAAAAAGACAGCATAGCATAAAGATATCCATTCCTGAACCAGGTCTAGTACAGACAACACCACATGCTAAACAGAGTACAGACTGATACTAAACTTCATTCTGATTTTTTGATGCAGCAATTTCTTCTGGTTACACTAGTCACTTTCACCACTACTTCTAGCCTACATTCTATAATCCCCACGATTAAATGAAGCTGCTGTACAATTTACCTGTGAGCCTCTGAAACTGTACTTTTGCATGTACAGAGGGAAATTGTTATTTCAGACAGGAGAATATCTGCAAAAGAACTGAGTTGGCAGACAGCATTTCTCTAAGTGTGCTTCTTTAGAACAACCACAGACAGAATGGGTGTTAGGCATGCAGGAGGGTAAATTGCAAGATCCCTTCAATGTAGTTCTCTGGCTTGCCAATCCTCAAATCCTTCTTTAGGTCTCTAATATTGTAAGTCAGCTAGATAAGGAATTCAGGCTGCAGGGCTTAACGCAATTAACCTCAAACCACCAACATCCTCTCCCTCTTAAAATTCAATTAAGTTCTGATTAAATCCTATATGAAGCACTCAATCTGATCCCACCATTAGTACTTCAGAGTTTTTCCTTAGGTATAAGGAAGCTTTTCATAGCAACAAACACCTGGCAGGTTCAGTGACTGCCATCAGTATTTGCAGAAATGCAGCTTTACTATTCCAAGCTCCAGTTTGTAAGAATGTAAAATATTCAGGGGAAAAAAGAGAGGAATGTGTCCCTAAGGGGGTATTTTTGCATTCAAGCAGAAACAAAGGTGGCATGACCAAGGACAGCACTGCACTGAAACTTCTGGAGAACAATGTGATTATATGTGGGAATTTAGAAAGATACAATTCAGAGAAGGGCCTGAACATGAATGGGTCATCTCATCCCAGTTACTGTTCCAGAAAGCCATATATATGAATTCTATCTTAAAAGTTACTATGTTTCCTCACAATTATCCCCTCTCAGGAAGGCTGTTTATTGTCCAGATTACTAGAAAAATCCTTTGATTTTACACATGGACTTTATCTGTATGACAATTTGTCCCCCTTTTTCTTCTTGCAGCACTGTTATGTGACCGTGGTAGTAGCTCTCCCTCTCGTGTGGTGCTTACCACATGTACTTAAGAGTAAGGAATCATATCACTTCCTAAGCTAAGCAAGCTAAGTTCTTTTCATTTTCTTCTCCTGTGATCACCTTGCCATTCACATGATCAACTTAGTAATCCTTCTGAAATCTGATCTAGTTAGAATTTATCTACTTAGAATTCCTTTTAAGACATGGTCAAGAAAATGTCTGAGAACAGGCTATATACAATAAGAATGTGCAAGTTAATATCCTGTCCTACCAAGACCAGAGAGAAAGAAACAAGCATATCTTTCTAGCTTTCCTTCTGGGAACCACTCAAATGACCTGAAGATCCTGACAGTAGCGCATACAAAATGTAATCAAATCATGATTTGATTTTGACTCACATGAGTCAAACCAATTTTTCTAGGACAATTTTGAAAAGCCAGAAGGGGAGGGGTGCAAGGGGGAAAAAAACCCCATGCTGGCTCTGGTGAGTTTGTTCTGAATAGATTCAGGACAAGAAACAGAAGGCAAAAATAAGCAATGACCTCCTCTAAACTTGACATAACATAAAAAAAAATGTGTCTTTTACTTGTATTACATAAAAAATGCCTCAGTATTGTTAGATCACTTTATTCAATCTGGAAACAAGGTGTTGTGAGGAAGTTCCTTAGTGACCATCACCTACACTTAGTGACTGCAAGGCCAGTTGAGCAGATGTGGTCAGATAAGTCCTTTGCATGGACTCTATGCAACCTGGCCTTTTTTTCTTTGAGGAATCATTATCTCTGCAACATACTGAGACTTGATCAGTAGCAGCAGCAGCAAACAACTTGGGCTAATTGGCACATGGAGCCAAGAGCAGAGGGCCTGGGCAACACATACTCCCCTGACAGCACAGGAAAGTCTTGCATTCATTTAAAAAAATCAAGCTGCTGCAATACATATGCAGGATTATACAATACAGAATAAGCACTTCAAAGGAAAGAATTTTGGTGCTAGTCTGTGAGTCATCATAGCTGTGTTTAAAATAAAACGAAAAAAACCCACCCAAACATCACAGCTGCACATCCTATACTTCTTCCCTATCCAAAAAAAAAAACCCAAACCTGAACAAAGTCTATACTCAAAATTCAATCATATTTTAATACTAAAACCTGCTACATTTAACTGCATCTACTTCAAAATGCACTGAGCAGATGGAACAGAAACACTTCCTACTGGAATGCACTGTTCACGAGCAGTTGTAATACACGTGTATCACCTTCAGATAAGAGCTCAGCCGTAAAGCTTAGCTTATTTTAACATCCAGCTACCAAAAACTCATAGGATCATCCAATGGTTTGTGTTGGAAGGGACCTTAAAGTTCTTCCAGTTCCAACCTGCCTGCCATGGGCAGGGATAACTTCCACTAGAGCAGATTGCTCCAAGCCTCATCCAACTTGTCTTTGAACATTGCCAGGAATGGGGCAGCCACAGCTTCTCTGGGTAACTTGTGCCAGTGCCCCACCACCCTCACAGGGAAGAGCTTCTGCCTAATGTCTGATCTAAACCTACCCTCTTTAAAACCATTACCCCTTGTCTGATCAGTAGAAGACACAAGTCTCTGCAAAAGACAGAAGACAGATTTTTCATCTTGAGCTACATTTAAATTAACATTTAATTAAACAAAATAAAATACTGACTCTGTTCTTGCTGCACTCCAAAAGAGAAGAAGCAAGCAATAAATCAAAGGCACTACAGTCCCAATGGGGCTTACTGTATTTGCTTGAGCATAGTACCTGAAAATCAGCACAATATTACAACCTGCCATCTCAGACTCTAGCCTTCACCCTTTGCCTTCACCAGACTTGAAACCCTCAGCTTACCTGAGTGTCCCACACTGATTTCTGAACTGAAGTTATTGCACTTGCCTTGTGTCTGCTGAGAAGTCCGCGTACCTGAATTCTTGTTCCATATAGCTTGTTGATTTCCCATTGTCAGGGACTCAGCCACCCAGTTCCTTGCTAACAAGCAAAGCAGCACATGAAAGAAGTGACAGAAAACACACGGGAAAGAAATGGAGAAAAGGAATGAAGAAAGACTTGTCAAAGGGAGTGAAGGGAGAAAACCAACTGTGAACTGTGCATACTCTTGCCTATGGAATATCCGTTGATTTCCTTGGGACACCTACTAGACCCAAGTAGTTTTGGTTCTAGACTTCTGGGGTGGGGTTTTTTTTCTGTCAGGAGAAAGCGTAGTTTCTTTGTTAAATATTGATTTACACCATCAAGTCCTTGGGACAACTGACCTAGAAAGGTACTGTGAACCTTTTTTGGGGGTTGTTTGGGTTGTTGGTTTTTTGTATCTATGGATGTTTTCTCCTGGCAGAACAAGGCAGATTTGAGATCCTTTCAGCTCTTTGGATACCCCAGAGCAATCCTTTTGATTCTCTAGGGGTGGAAAACAATATGCCCACCATCAAAAAACAGAGATTCTGGTGAATTAAGTCATGATCTTTATTGATTTCTATTTTATGATAGTAGGTCTCACTATCAGACAAACAAAACGAGAGAGAAAAAGGAAAAAAGACTGCTCAATTTGTGAAATGATACGATGGCAGAAATTGCAGTTCAATGTGACACAAAATCCCTTGGAGAAGTTTCCCACTTGTATGTTAAGATCAAAGCTTCAGTAATGCTGCTGCTCTGAACAATCCTCTCCCTTTCACAGTCCGCCTACATGTCTCACAGCAGGCTCCCCTTGCAGAGAGAATCTGCTGCTTACTGGTTTTCCAGCTCTAAACCATCAATATCTGCTAGTAATCCGAGAAAATCTGTGCAATACACTTGCTCCTCCTCTCCTGCTTATCTTTTCAACAAATAACAGAGAAATCCTAGTTCTACCTGACACTTCAAATTGCTTCCTTTGCATTTCTGATCACTAGAAATTAAATTACTCTAAACAACCTATGTCAGCAGCAGCTCTTAACAGCATCAGAAATCCCCTTCCCAAGGTGATGGAATAAAACGATTCGTTTGTTAATGCATTTTACCTGGAATGAATTGCATCAAAGAGCAGAGGAAATGCCGCAGTATAGCAAGCAGGAGGCTGGTGGCAGACAAAAGGATTTTGGAAAACATATTCCGCTCAGAAGAAAGCATCAATCGGAGATGGTCATGCAAAGGTACCGTGCCAGGATGATAGTGTGCAGCCAGCACTGATGGATCGGTTGAAGAGCTTCCTGACATCATCATTTCAGAATAAAAGCCAGGAATAGCTTCCCTAGCAGGGCAGGATGAACAAGCCTGATTGCACTGCACTGCTATAGCTGGGTGAGGCAGCCACAGGGCATGGGGGAGACCTGCCTCCAGTCGAAGCAGCTCAGCAGCCCTAGACCCTCTCAGCAGCTGGGCCACGTGTGTTCATGAAGTGCAAAGACATTACCACTGCTGTAAAAATAATGCTATTTGCCACTTGTAACTTGAGAAATTGGAAGAAAGGTGAGAAGAGGTGACGTATTCTTGTACTGAGGTAACAAGGCTTCAGGTGATTATAAAGTCATTGTTAAGAAATTTACCTCAGAGTCTCTACTGGAAGATAGGCTGATTGATCCATGATTCTTTGCCCTCCTTTTTTCTGGTTATTCACCGTCATGATGTAAAACACCCACTTTGCCCTTTTCAAATGTTTCCTTCATCATCAGGTTTTCAAATACCATTTAAAGAGAAAACAAAGATGCTACAAGTAGCAAAATTGAACTCTCCTGACTTCTAGACAGAAGGTCATGAGCCTTGAACACATCTATTACCTACTCAATTTGGTCTTTTTCTATTATGACCCACATTCCCACACCTATGCTAAAAGGCAGTTTCGTCTTAAGTAAAAAAAGTCACAATTAGCATTTTCTCATAGAAGAATTCTCTTTGCTGCGTACTTAAAGCAGTCTCTGCCTTATCTGTTATTTTCAATTTCTAGCTTTTAAATAATAGAAGAGCAATGAGAGAAACTGACTATTGGGTTTTCCTAATTTACACTTTCCACACTGTGGAAGTATTGACAGCAAGGTCAGACATGCAGAAGACTCACTGCCAAAAGTTCCCTTGACTTCAAGAGGGTCAGAACTTTGTTTAAGGTGTTTCCACAGTTTTTTAGAAAAATCCGTTTATATTCTGCTACTGATCAGTCATCTTAGACATTCTTGTTAACTTACTAAGGCACTGCAGCTTAAGGACCAGGAGGAAAGGCTTAAAGAAAACATAGTGACCAGCTGAGCTTTGCTGATCAGATTTGGCAGCTTTAAAGCCAATTAATTTTCTGTTCAAACCTCTTTCAGTAAAACTGGAAAGCGGATACTGATTTCATTGGTGACAGTTTGATTTCATGTGTACTCATTCCTCAGAGACAGAACAAACTTCTAGTTTCACATCAGGAAAGAGTACAAAATTTGGTTTGTTTCTCCCAAGACATATCAAAATACCCAAGATGAGCAATCAGTGCAGAAACATCATTAGCAGGGTAGACAAACTGTCAACAAATAGGAAAACAGTAACATTTTATTTTCTAATTGTTTAGAAGAAAAACACTGTATAATGGCTATTACCATATATATTGATGTTGAGTGGAACACTGAAAGGCTGTCAACAGAAAAAAAACCCACAAACCAACCCCACACTGCATTTTTTTACAGCAAAGTAATCATGGAAGACTCCCTTTTAAAAAGGAAGGGGCTTATGCATGAAAGCAACCGGTAAGGGGATATTTCCATATCTGAAGTATTTTTTAACTTCAAAAGAGAAGAGACTGGTTTATTTTAAATTGATGTTTTAAGCTTTCTGAACTTACATGTCAAACTGGTGCTTTATAAAACTACTATTTTATTAAATTTAGTTAGTCAATGTTTATTTATATAAATATATATCCTCACATAGCTTTGTGCAGCAAAACCAGGAGCTCTGGTGCTCTTAGGAATTTTAAAACAATTTCTTAATACACATATTTCAGAATCTTACAAAGCTTTGAATGACTTCCCTTTAATAAGCATAACCACACTGTTCATAATCTCAGCCAGGTTACAGTGGCCATGCTGACTTGACTTTCAGTGCCTATTCAAAATCTAAAATCTTCTTGCTACCACAGAGATCCCGCTCTAAATTATAACATCTAATGACAACCAACTGTATAAGAAATCCCTGTAAAAAACCAAGAGTCACCATTTAGAAGTATGTCTTGAATTTAACTGCACTTGAATGCCAGACTAAGCAGTTCTTCATTCTTCTAGGAAGTATAGTTTTATTAAGTTTTATTGGACTTTACGCTGCAAGGGTAACCATGTATGTCTATACCCTCTTGATGCCCTAAGGGAAGAAACCTAGTTTATGTGATCCACTAGTTTGCTAAGTTCTGCTCCTCAATAATACTTCATACTAGAACTGAAGGTTTTCAACTGGGATATATTAGCTAATAAACTAAATATAAGTTATCTAAATACTGGTGATATAAAAAGATTGCATACTTTTCACAAGCAGAAACAGATAAAATGTAGCCAGCTTCTGACTCTGCCAACAGGCAGACATTTAACATGAAATTTATGTATTTTTTCTTTAAAGACTTGCATAAATAATTGCAGGTAAATTTCTAAATTGAGACACTTCATAGAAGACAATTTAAAATGGCTTTTTGTCATCATTGTAGATGGTCACAGATTTTAGAAAAACTTAGCAAAATATTCTAGAAAATTTAACTTCCAAAATATTTTTCTCCCACTTTCTTTTAAACAGCATTATTGGTTACAAGAGGAGATGTGATTATTTGGAAAAAGGAAGAGACTGGAAAATATGGTGTAGATTAGTGAGATGATTTTTCTGAAAGTCTTTAGATGCTAAAGATGCAGATAGGCACCTTACAGGATTTTCAAAAATTCCTAAGCATCTAAGGCGCTTACA